>JBBMOE010000371.1:0-14487 GCA_037975065.1 Chaetodon trifasciatus
ACACACACACACACACACACACACACACACACACACACACACACACAAACACAGCTGGATTACACACACATGTATCTGCACCTGGATTCAAGTGTTGCCCTGGTGTGTGCGTGAGGTGCTGATTGATATATATATATCAAGAATGTTAACACGGTGGCAGTATGACCATTTCCACAGTGTGATTCGTGTTGTGTGTTTCCCAACAGTCGGCAAATGATTTACAAAATAACAATAATAATTATACTTATAAATGAACTAAATGACCTTCACACCACTGCCTGATTGGTGGTGTTGGCACTGGACATGTGTACAGTGAAGTTGTACACAACTTTTAAGGGAGTCTGGGCTCATCAGAGCTGAGGAAGCGTCTTGAACTTTTTAAACTATTTTACCAAAAAGGAAAAAAAAGCAGCTGCTACCAACCTGCAATGGGAAAAGTCACTTATTTTTGCAAAGACTGCAATAGGTATACTAACCACCACTTCTATAAAACATTACTGAGGAAACTCTGATGTTGAGAGGGGGTCTTGTCAGGGTCACTTTGGAAGGGTCTGACTTTTTAGGGTTCATGCCTCTGATTAGCATTAGATTTTGTGTGTGTGTGTGTGTGTGTGTGTGTGTGTGTGCTTGCCTGTGTTTTTGCTAAGCAGCAGGGGCAGTGGAGAGCTGGCTGAGCAGCTAAACTCCTTCCTCTTCCTCCCCCTGCTGCCGTACTTCTTCCAGCTGCTCAGATTTACAGGTGCCACTGACCTTTTCATCATAGGAAGTCTCCACAACCGCCTGGGCCTCCCTCCGCCAGCTCTCATCCATCTACCCATCGCTCCTCCTCCCCTGCCTCTCCTGCTAGCAAGCCACGAATCTCAGTGAGTCCATCTTGCTGGTTAGAAAGAAGAGCAGTGTTGGCACGGCCCCTGTGATCTCCAGCTTACATCTGTCTTGCATAAGCCCACACTGCGTCTGCACTGGTAGGTGGCTGTTGAGACATTTAGTGAATGTAACACCTGTACATTTATTACAAAGTGTCTTACTGTACCACTGATTCGTGCATTTATTTTACAAATGCAGGAGGTCAGATTCTGGCTTTGTCAGGGCTGACCAGGGTAGGTATGAGTATGACTAATGAGCACTCAGTAGAAACCTCAACACTTTCTTCTGCAATACTTCATGTCTGATTGTTTCAGTATGCTGTATTGTGTAGGAGTTAAATTGAGCAGCCAAAGTTGGATGTTGAACACTCAGTAATAACTATGATGAGAAAGATTTCTAATGAAACATGTCTAAAGTCTGTATCACCAAGGTATTATAAATCAAGATTTCAACCAGATCTGTTTCTAGCATTTTGAGAACTTCCATCCTGACTGGGAGAAGAAATTAATCCCTGATAATCTAGAATTTCCATTAAAGAAGACAACAAAACAAGATGAATTTGGGTTACTTCAACTTAAAAATGTTATGGGTTTTAATTTGTTTCAATAAAACTTACACCGTCTTGGCATTTATGATCTCCATAAATAAAGTTATTACTCAAAGAGAGGCTTATATCTATTTCTATGCAGATGATACAACCTTGCACATGGCTCTTGTCCAACTCAAGTCATGTCCAGTTTAAAGTTTGTCTGATACCTCTGCAGGACTTCAAATTTGCACTGAGTGATGATAAGACAAAATGTGTTTCATTCTTAAGAATCTGTAATTTCATTTTATATCTTGCTGCCATACACATAATGGTACTGAACTGATGGGATTTTCTTTGAGTTTTTAAATCTTATGAATATCTGGGAATTCGGTTGAATAGCTGTCTTATTCAAAACTTTTTGAGGAACAACTGGTACAGACTCTGAACATAAAGAGTGGGTTTCTTATATCAGAGTAAGCTGAAAGTTTTTCCCTTGAGGATTCTATTTTAATGGGTTGAGTGCTTATTTTTATCTAACAGTGTGTTCAACTTGCATTTGCAGGCACCTCCAGCCCTGGAGTGTATGTTGTTCTTTATATTTCTCTCTTTTGCCAATTTTTGTTGTTGCTGTAGCTGTTCTTTACTTACACAACCACATTTTGATCAGATTGTTAGCTGGATATTATTTTAGAATGACTTTTTTTTTCTTGAAAAAATATGCTACTGTTTTTCCTTAACATCATCAGTAAACCTTTGGTTTTACAGTATATCTATTTTATGTGCTTATTGACTGACATGATAGCTCCAAAATCACAGGATCACAGAGCAAAGTTGGCTCACACTGTGCCATTCAAAGTGGCTATTAACATCTCCCCACCAGATAGATTAGTGCAAATAGCCTCTTATATGCCTGAAAGGCAATTACACCACCATTCTTGTAATAATGAACTCATGAACCCAGCTTTATTGGAAAAGGCTGAGAGATTGGAATCAATACAAATGGACTGGCGAGGCAAGGGGCACAGTGAGCTAGATTCACTGCGCAGTCTGAAAAGCTTCCCCAAATTTGAATTTATTTGGATGTCAATGGCTTCCTTACGAAATCCATCTCGCTTGCCTGCTCAGCCTGTATTGCTTATTTGCAGGGAGTGATAGAAGTAGTTGAGGTAGACAAATTCAGCTGCTTAAAATGGATATTTACACATTTGTATAACAGGGTGACACGGTAATGACAAAATAATTAATCTAAGTTACAGGTTCCATCTAGAAATTGTGCATAATATAGCTATTAGTTTCTATGGATTGAACCCAGGGGATCATTCAGGGGTCCTGGGAAGAGGAGTGAGTTTGTCTGGTACAATTTCACACACACACACACACACACACACACACACACACACACACACACACACGCACACACACAGAACCACAGCAAGCTAAATGGAATCCTTCCAGCCTTTCGCCCAAATGGGATCAAAGTCCATTGACCCCCTGTACTCCATTACGGTGAATTAATTTGCCTGCATATCAAAACACTATTAAAAGCCTGAGGTCAGAGTCAAGTAGGGGCCAAAATGCTATTGATTTTGGAGGTCACATACACGCTTAGAGGAATGGAATTTAGAGCAAAGACATTTACTGGACATTGTGAGATTACCTCTCTATAGGTTGGACCATTGAGGGGGAGATCGACATGAGCAAATGATGCCAGTGGCAGAGACAACACCTACATGTGATGTAAAATGGACATTAACTTGTATGTTTTAAGACTGAACTCCTTACTTTGGCTCACTTTGGCTTTTATCTGCCCTCCATCCAGCCAGGATGCCTATGTTTAGTATTTGACCCTTTGAAAAGATGAACTGCTCATTATGCAGTGATGAAGCGCTGATGAAATGTTCATAGTTGTTTTATTACATCCACACACACTGTCACCCTCTCACTTCCCGAATGGACAAATCACATTTTAATGAGAAGGAGAGTTGAACGCCAATATATAACAGGGGAAGTTTGAACGTTTCCTGAAACATGAACATATCAGCAAGCAGGTGAATAATAAATCCTTGAAATAAACCAGTTTTTATCAACATGAGTGGCATTTATCGCTTTATCAGCATTTCTTTTTTTTTTCCTTTTTGGAGTGGGTTGGGGAGGACTACAATAAAACAAGCTTTAAAAGCATATATGTTTGAGACTGAGACCAAAATGGAGTGCAGGGGACATATGAGTCACACAACAGTGTGTTTTGTATTGTGTTTTGTTGTCTTGGTTGTAAACTCATCCTGTGCCAATTCTTAGAAACCCAATGACGTCATCTCTCCTACTTACCGGCACGCGATACACTGCAGTCCTGAGTTTTAAGTTTGATCTCTCTGAGCACACATTGTGTTTCGGACCTACTGTAGCATTAAGAGATAAGGAAAAGGTTCCTTTATAAACACACACAGTCTGTGTTTAACAAGATGGCTCCTGGTCACTGAGAGTCCCCTCTGATGTGAATATTTTTTGTGTGGCTTGTCCCTTTTCCTGGTAAACAGTGCTGTACCTGACGCCTTTCCCTAACATGGGGATAGTGGCACGGGATTCTCAGGATGGGACGTAACCGCTTTCAGCACTTCCTTGCGTCACCCCCCTCTGTCTGAAGTGCGACTCTTGCGTGTTTTATTGCGAGGCCTGGGTGAGTATGAAAACAAACGGGGGCCTGACTCAGAAGCTTTGATCTCCCGTTTCCTGGTCCATTATTTACGTCTGTTTCTCACGAAGCTTTTTTTCTTTCTTTCACTTGATTACTATGTGCTTCCTCACACATTTTCAACCTGACCCCCAGACAATGTGCTCAACTTTAATGGTTTCTTCTTGCAGGAAGCTATAAAGGGCTTTCGAGTTATTGTCTCTTTTTTTTTGTTTTTGTTGGTCTGTCTGACAAACCAGCCGGAATAATATGAAAAATATAAAAACAGGGGCAGCATATACGGGTAATTGCAGACATAATAAATCTTGTTGAAATCATAACTTCTATCAACGTCAATGTGGATCAATTATGTCTAATGTAAAATTTTTAACGCCAATATAAATAATGGAGAAAATTATGAACTTGGTCAGAAAGCGATGAAGGAAAATAAAAGTCCAATTAAGTCACCTTGGTAAGTGGGAGGTTACTGCTTCCCTCAGTATCTTCTGGATTATGGATTATGTGGTTAAATAAACACATTTTCATTTATTAAGAAATGCAGGCTTACTGTTGAATGAGCATCTTATCTGTTCACCATGAAAAACATCTAGAAACTTTTCTAATTGCATCAGTGGAAATTTCAGGATGGATAATTATTGATAATTTCACAGTACATAAGGCAACTACAATAATTAAAATAAAAATTCCTGTACATACTGTCAAACTTTCTCTTTCATGAGACATATAATGTGTTTCCCTAACTGAAATACTGTGTGGACAGAAACTATTAGTTGAATCTGCATCGTCCAAGTTTGTGGTTTGAAGTTAAAAACCTCTGCTTCCAGACCACCTCTGAGCTAGACCTAGCAAAATATAAGGGGGAGAAAAGGAAAAAAACCTGTTTGATGAAATGACCAAAAAAACTGAAAAGACAAAACATGGAGTCGGTTGCAATTAACCAGAGCTCTTCGCAGGTCTGATCAGCAGGTCTCTCACCCTGACCCATGCACTCCACCAGCTCAGCAGATAGATCAAAAAGGCCTGTCCTCAGTGGAAACCACTGCACTGTTTGAGTCAAGCCGGTGGATGTCATTAGGGACCCTGCCACCGAGGGTCACCACAGGGCCCAGTTTGTGTCCCGGGCTGAATTTGATGTATGATCCAGGAGTTTTTTGGCCAGTGTTGCACATAAACACACACAAACCCCCCAGTTCCCTCGCTGTACTATGTACTGTACAGTATGTGTATGAGTGTAAATAGTAAATGCTTTCTCCTTGTCTTCTCCGTGATGCTTAAAGGAGCTTTGTGGTGTTTTCTTGTAAACAGACAAAAGTTATGTTTACATTCAGCATCAATGCGAGAATCCTTGAGGTCTAACAAACATGTTGAGAGTATTTTCAGGTGCAGGCTGAATTTCTTTAGATTTTCCTTGAATGTTTAACATACTACATTCAACTGCAGGTATATTTACTAATTGATTGATTGATTAATTTATTGATTGATGGTGGATTGTCAGCAGATTTTACATTGTTTTTGTTGTCTTTGGTGCAAATCAGTCTGCAAGTTCTTCTGCTCATCAGAGATCATTTGTCAATCATATACTCTGATGTCCATCTCTCTGATTGCTGGAGGCTAAGTTTCAGGCACAGACACACTTTTCTTTATTGATTCAGCCATGGTACATAAACATTACTGTACACTAAGAATCCCAAGAAACACTGAAAGACAGCAGGTGTTTTCTGCACCAAACATGAAAGCTGGCTACAGTTAAGTGATACAACAGCAAGCTTAAACGAAGTAGCCAGAGTCCGTTTCAAAACAAACCTACAGTGTAGCTTTAATGAGCTGTTTTATACTTGTCTCCAATCACCCAGTCATCTGTCACTACATCTTTCCTTGCATCCGCCAGTCAGGTTCTAAATATCAGAAGCACTTAAAAGCACCAACGGAGAGACCGGAGTCGTGACACTCACTCGCCACAAACACATCATGGGTGAAATAATTGGAGCTTGTTTGGGGGTACTTAAGCTGACATAACTACAAGGAAAGACCCTGTCCAGGGAGGGGGGTTGACATAAAAGGGCTGAGGGGGCGAAAGTGACAAAGAGCTGGGCAGATAGAGAGTGCAAGATGGGGGAAGTGAGTCTGGCCATTGCATGTTTGAAAGCAGCAGTTGGGACCCTGATGACAGAGTGGTCTTTGGGAATTTAAGAGCAAGGGCTCAGAAGTAGGCGTTTCCCCCCGCAGAGGACCGGGCCAGGAAGGAAGGCTTTGGCTTTCAAAGCGTCCACAGCTTTATTTATATTACATATTTTCATCGCCAGGACTCTTTCAAAGGGAGGAGAGTGCTGTTTTCCGATTTCCAATATGCTTTGGCCTCTGTCTTTTATTTCCCTGCTCTGTCTCCGACAATGTATTTGTTTCCGGAGCGACGTTCACCCAGGGTCTGCATGTGAGGACTGTGTTTACTACTGAAAGATAGAGTCAGAGTGTTTATTGAATGTGGAGGGAGTGATGGGAGGTTGCGTGATTGTTTCGCCTCACCTGTTTTCCAGTGGGGTCTACAACCAGGGAGGAATAGCTAAAAAACAATGGCACAGAGGCCTTGGAACAACTGCATGATGAAAGATATGGTCCCCACACCACAGAGACATCAAGTCCTTTTGTTGAAAGTGGCCTTTGTTTTCTTTTTCTTACAACTGCATGTGCTCCCTGGCTCAAATTACTAACAATGACAGATAGTTATGGCTGTATTGTTGTTTTGTGTTATGATTGGTGTCAACAGATATATACTGTATAAATACTGAGGCATCCAGGGTGAATTTTAGTTCAAATCTAAATAAATCCTGAATGGAAAGTTTTTGCTGAATGTGTTCTCCATGCAACCAAACTGGGCTTTATTAATGTATAGAATTTGAATTTGGAAGCCACGACTTTCGACTTTCGTTGCTGTAAATCTTTGCATAGCAGCTTTTGCATATTAATTTTCCACTTGATATATTGACCAAAAAGTTCAAAACAGTACATATCACCTCCCCTTTGACAGTTAACCCTGGCCAAGCCACCAGTGGCATCATTAACCATCATTAGGCCAAGACAGCTACTGATAAATTAGTCATCCATCAAAGGCTCCCATATCATCTGGAGTCCCCTGGTCATTATTGGAGGCAAACAATGGTGTCACATGTTCCACTGTCAACCTGGTGCCTCCTCTCATCTCTGTCTCCTCTTGAGAATGGATAACCCCCACAGCCAAGAGAGGACAGAAGGCATGTTTTACCTCCGCCTGCCAGACAACAAAGCTGTCGAGGTCCTGTCCAAAACTCAGGTAACTCCCCGATAAAAGGGATGGCATCACCTTCCTGTATCTCTTGCCCTGCAGGTTATGCTGACTGTGTGTGAGCTGTCCTCCGAGGGCTTTAGGACTGCTTTTAAATGCCGTGGGCAGCTTGAGTGAAAGGGAGCTGAAAAGGGTAAAAGTGGAGCAACATGTTCTTTGACCTTGTTAATGTGTAGTTAGTGTGTAGTGTCACACATACTGCAACATAAAAATAAATATAGAAAAAATATATATGTGAATAGTACATCGATTTTTTTAATTGTGACCTCATATATAGATAGATACATAAAACCTAAAAATACCATGCAACACAAATTCATTGTGATTCTTATTAACAATGATTTATATTGTATTAATACATTGTTAAATAATTGATTTATGTGACAAAACATTGTTTGGTTACTGTCTAACAATGCAGCAACAGAGCTTTGCGGGGAAATCTGATGCAAAAAGATGACTTCAGGTAAATACACTGTGCATGCGCCTCTGCATAGCAATCCTCAGACACCTTCCTGCACAATGCTTAATTAATTAAGAAGGGGGTGCCAATTGCCCCCAGGACCCTGGGGTAATCATACAGGGCAAATTACAGCATGTTGAGCTGTGGGCTGGGAGAGGGGAGCCGCTGACGCTGTTGTCATTGTTGATTAATTTCTCCATATAGATCCTGACACCGCTGTGCATGTGTAGCCTGTCACAGACCACCTAGGTGTCTATTAATCACTGCCTGGGAGGTGTGTGTGAATGTGTACGTGTGCATGTATGTTTGTGTGTTGAGTGTCTGACAGAGTGTACATTTTTGCATGGAGTTTTGCAATGTGCTGTGTTGATATATGTGTGTATGGAGTGTTGACTGTAGATAGCAGGTGTTCATTGTCTGTGTTTGGATGTGTGTGTGAGCCTTTGGTAGCATTAATATGTGGTATGTGCATGTACAAGAAGGTTCATGTGTGTGCCTACTGTATATATTATCATTTTTGTATGTTTGCATGTGTCTCCCTTATGCTTATTTGTGTGTGTTATTGTGTGTGTGTGAGATGGGCAGCACGAGCGTGTAAACAAGATGGTGATGCCTGATAAGAACAATTGACGTTCCTGATGACAAACGGCTCATAACGTCTTGGGACTGAGGGGCTGGGGAGTACTGTGAGGAAGTATATTGATTAGCCTTATTACCCAAAGCATTCGTCTTAGAGTGAGTGAGGGGAGGGGAGAGGGGTGGGAATTTAGCCGGGCTCCACCTCCGCTGACGGACTGATTGCTCCGGGGGCCCTGAGGAGAACAAATGGCCCCCGCCTGTCATACAATCACACACACAGACACTTCATGAAACATATCTTCCCTCATTCAGTTTCACAATCTTTTCTCCCAGCTGTGTCCCACACAGTCTCGTCACTTTTGTACTTTTGTAAAGATGGTATGTATGTAAAGAACATGACTGAATTTAAAACTCCTTCAGTAAAATAGAGGAAGCAGACTGTGTGGTTTTGTGTTTTTCCAACCCTGCCTCCTAGAAATTAAGTTTATATACAACTAATTTGAATTCATAATTATGTTGCAGTGGTGGGCATACAAAGTGCAGGACACCAAAATCCAGGGTTTGTATCCAGACTGTGGTCACGTTTAGGCAATAAAAAGACTTTCATTAAGGTTAGGGAAAGATTGTGATTGCTGCTGACTTTGACTGTATAAAAATAGACCATGATCTTTCCCTAACATTAACCAAGTGCTGTCAGTGCATAAACATAACCATAAAAAAGCTGAACAATGCTGTAGTCACTGTGAGTGGACAGTCCATTGCCTATTTTGACAGAAAACCCATTCAGTATCAACATTTTTACAACTTTCAAGGTACATCAATAACATTTCCTCATTATGTTGATACACAATGTAATTTGCTCAGCATTTCCCTCTAACTGTGTTTGCTGTTGCTAATTAGTTCTATATACTCTTATACTCTTATTTTCTAACGATAACTGAAGCCACTGAAGTAAATGGCCTCTTGATTATAGAGTTATTGCACATAGATTGTACATTGACTCAACTGTGTAATAATTAAGTGAAAAATGTGACTTTTGCTTATCTGCCACCAGCTGCTGGTATCCTGTTGCTTGTAGCAACCATCACTGGCACAGTCCCATGTTGCTTTTGGGGTTGACTGCCCACCTGAGCAGCACGTGTGCATCGGGGAACCTCTTGCGTTTCATTTGGCCGCTGATGTTGACAGACCAGAGCAGCTGATGCTGACTGGGAAAGTTGTGGAACGCTCCCAAAACACCTGGAACATTCTGTTGCACTCTGCTTCTATTTACGTTTTAGCTTTTTTTGGAATCCGGATACTTGTTGATTGAATTGAATAATAGTAAAAACAAATCGCATGCAGTAACAGCTGCACATTTCATGCTCATTGTTCTCTCCGAGGCAGCACTAACACATCCAAAGTCACCATTATACATAATCAGTATCCTCTTATCGTTTTTAATGAACAGTAATTTATGCTATGTAAATTATGTAGTACACTTGTTTTATTCCATTTCTGTATATGCCTCTCCACACTACCCTACAACTTCAGTGTTAATCACATTTCAGTGTAATGATCTACTTTACCGAGCTTATTGATGAAACAGCTGCAATTACTTAGCTCAATATTTCCCACATTAGTCAGCCTAAGAAGTGTTTCACACATCAATTTATCTGCATGGGTTTTTAAAGGGCATAAAATCAGCTTCAAAGTGCATTCATATTTTATTCTATTGAGATATTGCTTGGCTGAAGGGCTGCCAGTAATTCATAACCCTAAGTAGGGGTAATAGCCTGATGAACATGGACTTTCCTGATAGGAAAGCTGTTTCCAGTGGAAGGAGTTTCTCTTCCACTGCTGAGCTAAAAGATTAATCCATTCAATTACCAGTTTCCCTGTCAAGTAGCTATGAAATATAGTGACTGTTTTCCTACAGACAGAAGAAAGATGATGTGAAGGTTTTTTTGTTTGTTTGTTTTTTTGTTTTTTTTTTTTTGTTTTTTTTTTTGGATTCTACATTATCACTTCTTGTTTGTGACCGGAAAGTGAAAATTACTTCTGTGAAGTGCTGAGATCTGGGATGCTCAGGTCTGTTCGGGTCACCATAGGTGTGACCGTCTTCGCGCTATAAAAATGAGGTCACATTTTTCTGCTGTTTCACCAAAATTCCTCAGAGGTCAGAGCAGAGAATCCAGAGCCATCCAACTCCTCTTTTCCTTTCCACCGAGCATCCTTCCATCTCGCCTCCCATTCACTCTTGAAAATGAATTCTGCAGTTAACAGTTCATATCTTTTCAAAGGAAATCTAAATTCTGTCCTCATTTTTGGATAATTCCTTCCCATGCATTTGCTTTACACTGAAATAACAATTAGTTACCACCACTAATGCGCATCAGATACCAATTATCGGCCCCTGACATCCTCCTTACAGCAAGCCAATTCGTATTCCAAGCTCTTCCCCACTTAACTGAGGGTAAAAATCATTATGTTTTCTTCTGTTTTCTGATTGCATTATTCTTGGTTAAGAAAAGCCCCTGGTTCATTAAGGTACTCCACATGGAGGGAGAGGGAGGGCTGCTGTGTTAGTGGGATCAATCAATAGCCATCTTCCCCTAGCCTTACTGTAAATGTGCTAAAGTATTTATGAATTAATTGACTTCCTTTGTCCAAACAAGAGGAACTTATGAGTGTCTCCTGAGCTGTGGTGTGGAGGTCACAGGCACTCTTGGTAATAAATAGAAAAGGACTCTTTTGTGATGACAGTGGAGTTGGTGGTTACCGCAGCTTAAATGTTGATGAAGTGACAAATAAAAAGCTGAACTTGACCTGTTAGTGTAGGTGTTATGTGCATAAAGACAGCTTTAGCATTGGTAGAAATTAGATAGATATTGGAGAGATTAAACCTTTTTTTCATTAACAGCTTGGAAAATCTGAGTAAGATTGCTCTTTTACTAAACATCAGTCAGCCATATCATCCTTTAAAGACCTAATGTCTTCAAAACTGCCTCCTATCATTATGTAGGAAATGCTATTTGTCGAAAAGCTGCCGTATTGCTGTAGAGGCTTCCACCCAAAACAATTATTTAATTTCAAGGGTAATTTATGGCATTCAAATCATCTGATCCACCACAGGGCTTGCTAGATTGTTTTCCCAGCAATTAGCACAGTTATTCCAAGAACAGGTACCATGTTTTGATGCTTGATTAGATCTTGCAAACCTTAACACAGAGAAAATATCTCTAGTTGTCATTTATTTGTGTATGCACACACGTCTACAAACTTACTAGTGGAAACTGTGCACCATGGGCATGGTTTCTTTTTGTTTTCATGGAATAGTGGGGCGAAACGCTTGATGAGCTTGTTGATTGTAAAGCGTGGTGATTCTGTGGATGGATTGGTATGTGTGTGTCACACAGATCCATTGAGTTTTGGTGAAGGTCAGTCCCATTGTGACCAAGACTGTAATAACCACAGTGACGGATTGGATCGGGGAGGAGGGGTGTATCTTTAATGTCTGCATCGCTTCATAGCCTGTATCACTGAGGTGTAGCAGAGAATGAAGATCACACCTTGTAACCCTGGTGCTATGAACAAAGATGGTGTATTAGACTCTATCAGTTCGACCAATCAGCCTTGGAGAGCAGTGCACTGAAATATGCATCTGTTTTTTAGCTAATCAGGATCGATTAATTAATGCACTTCGGCTTCAAGGTTTTCTACAGGTCTCTGTCAGATCAGGTACAAAATGTTGGATCCGTAGACCTCTTCTACAGGCTTGAGGGAGCAAAGCTGAATGCTTTAAATTCTGTCATGACACCAACACTACAGAATGAAGTGTGAGAAAACTCTCTGGGAATGATCTGAAAATTGGTGGACATAGCAGCCGATGCGGAATCTACCATTGATGTGCACTGGGCTGCTGCACATGGCAGGAAAAACTATGTATTCTATTTTACACCACAGGGAGCTGCGCCATTGGTGTGTGAATTCATATGTATGTCACTTTGGATAAAAGCATCTGCCAAATGACTAATTGTAATTGTAGATTTAGCCTTAGTATTTGCCAAACTGGTTCTGTAATCTTGTCAATCAGATCAGGAGACAACATCCTTAGTCCCAAGACTAACCCAGGTCAAGAACCCAGTTCAACTGCTGCTTTTAGAAAATTTCCATTCTGTGACAATACAGTAATCAAATTGAAAACACGAATTTAGTCAAAAGGAAAAATATTTTATATCAGTCAAACCCAAAAAAACAACGAAACTACAGCAACAGCAATACGTTTTAGAGTATGCTCTCTGAAGAACCTTCTCTCCTCAGTGTATTTAAATGCTTATACCTCTCTGGAGTCTTGTGGAAGAAAGTTCTACTTCTGTGGTTGGATACTTCTAATGCATCCCAGATTATGGACCACCACTATTTGAGGTGAATTACTTTTTGGGGCACCCAACATACATTAGCAGTCTGTATTTGAAGCAGTCTAAATCATGTGATGTCACACGATTCAGTTTGCTCACATTTTGCCTACCCCCACTTGGCGTAGGAGGCTCCCCAACACTTGGGTGGTATTGGAGAAAGAGGGAGGGAGCAGAGCTTTTTTTTAAACGGGAAACATGTTGAACAAGCTTCTTCCTCTGCCATGGTCTAGCAACCGCGGGAGGAGAACAGTGTAACCAACCGCCTTGAGAAAACATTGTGGTTCGACCACCACTTATGACGCTGGACTGAGTATGAAGAGATGCTGGTGGTGGGGGGGGTTCTCAAAGGACAAAGGAAGGGAAGGTTTGCCTGCAAGCAAACACTTTCCATGGCTGCTTTTTAGAGATATAAGATCTATGTGAAAAGCTGTGTTTCTCCTCAAAAGCTGTTAGCAAAAACCTACCTCTGCTGTCCCAGAGAGTAAAAGATATGGGATGTCTTTTTCCTCTTTATTGGGGAGAAATGATATTTTGTTTCTGTTTGGGCACAAACCACAAGGTTCGCCACCTTCCAGCTGTGATATTAACTCTTTTCCTTAAGGTGAGACCACACGTGAAGCCCTCTCACCCCTGACAAGGGAAACCAAAGAGTATTTTTAGAGGAAAAACTCCTCCAGTTGACTTTTCTTGTAGAGATTTATGATCCCCTCTCTCAAGGCAAATAAAAAAGAACACACGAATGAACTAAGAATACCAGCCACCTACATAGAAAATGATACTGAGAGATATTTGTATCTTTCCTGTTTATTCGAGCGTGAAACACAAAAGCTTTGTGTTTCAGCTTGTTTTTTTTTTCATCTCTTATCTTTTAATTCTGATTTACCAAAGCAACAGATGTTTTGTCAATTGGATAAATTCTGAAATTAATGTAGGTGTTAAATAAAGAGACAGTAGGCAGGAAGAAAATGAAAAAAAGAAAATGAGTCCAGCATTGACCAAGAACTAAATGAATATGATCAGCAACATGATATTCCAACTTGGTCAGCAATGACTAAAATAAATTAAGGTACATACATGGTCAGCAATGGATGCAGTGATGGTTGAACATGGAGGCAGGTTGCATCATGGAGGGCTGAGTAGCAGCAAGGGTCACTGATGATGAACAAGGCTAAAGCATTTTTAAAGCAGGTACCAAATGCTGGCATCCATTGCTCGGGCCAGAGACTGTATGGTGTGATCAGGATCTCATCAGCAGCAGAGTGGCCTGGAGATGAACTGGTAAAACTTGAGTACTGCATCATTATTTAGCATCAGTTGTGGGGTTTGTATATGAAAATGCTCTGAGAGAAATACACCGTCAAAGTAAATGTGTGAGAGACAGTATTTGTACTTAGCTCTTGCCTAAAGCATTTCCTTGATCTTTCATTATCACTTCACCGTTGGCCCGCAGCCCAGTTATTTTATTTCAGACCTGTGTGTGTGTCGGTGTGATTGGGTGTGTGTGCTGTCATTGTTCGCACACTAACAACATGATCCAACCACAACGTAGCTTCACAGATTCTTTTTGTTGTTTGTGGGAGCACTTGTAAAAATATGTGTGTGTGTGTGTGTGTGTGTGTGTGTGTGTGTGTGTGTGTGTGT
>JBBMOE010000372.1:0-14479 GCA_037975065.1 Chaetodon trifasciatus
ACACACACACACACACACACACACACACACACACACACACACACACAAACACAGCTGGATTACACACACATGTATCTGCACCTGGATTCAAGTGTTGCCCTGGTGTGTGCGTGAGGTGCTGATTGATATATATATATCAAGAATGTTAACACGGTGGCAGTATGACCATTTCCACAGTGTGATTCGTGTTGTGTGTTTCCCAACAGTCGGCAAATGATTTACAAAATAACAATAATAATTATACTTATAAATGAACTAAATGACCTTCACACCACTGCCTGATTGGTGGTGTTGGCACTGGACATGTGTACAGTGAAGTTGTACACAACTTTTAAGGGAGTCTGGGCTCATCAGAGCTGAGGAAGCGTCTTGAACTTTTTAAACTATTTTACCAAAAAGGAAAAAAAAGCAGCTGCTACCAACCTGCAATGGGAAAAGTCACTTATTTTTGCAAAGACTGCAATAGGTATACTAACCACCACTTCTATAAAACATTACTGAGGAAACTCTGATGTTGAGAGGGGGTCTTGTCAGGGTCACTTTGGAAGGGTCTGACTTTTTAGGGTTCATGCCTCTGATTAGCATTAGATTTTGTGTGTGTGTGTGTGTGTGTGTGTGTGTGTGCTTGCCTGTGTTTTTGCTAAGCAGCAGGGGCAGTGGAGAGCTGGCTGAGCAGCTAAACTCCTTCCTCTTCCTCCCCCTGCTGCCGTACTTCTTCCAGCTGCTCAGATTTACAGGTGCCACTGACCTTTTCATCATAGGAAGTCTCCACAACCGCCTGGGCCTCCCTCCGCCAGCTCTCATCCATCTACCCATCGCTCCTCCTCCCCTGCCTCTCCTGCTAGCAAGCCACGAATCTCAGTGAGTCCATCTTGCTGGTTAGAAAGAAGAGCAGTGTTGGCACGGCCCCTGTGATCTCCAGCTTACATCTGTCTTGCATAAGCCCACACTGCGTCTGCACTGGTAGGTGGCTGTTGAGACATTTAGTGAATGTAACACCTGTACATTTATTACAAAGTGTCTTACTGTACCACTGATTCGTGCATTTATTTTACAAATGCAGGAGGTCAGATTCTGGCTTTGTCAGGGCTGACCAGGGTAGGTATGAGTATGACTAATGAGCACTCAGTAGAAACCTCAACACTTTCTTCTGCAATACTTCATGTCTGATTGTTTCAGTATGCTGTATTGTGTAGGAGTTAAATTGAGCAGCCAAAGTTGGATGTTGAACACTCAGTAATAACTATGATGAGAAAGATTTCTAATGAAACATGTCTAAAGTCTGTATCACCAAGGTATTATAAATCAAGATTTCAACCAGATCTGTTTCTAGCATTTTGAGAACTTCCATCCTGACTGGGAGAAGAAATTAATCCCTGATAATCTAGAATTTCCATTAAAGAAGACAACAAAACAAGATGAATTTGGGTTACTTCAACTTAAAAATGTTATGGGTTTTAATTTGTTTCAATAAAACTTACACCGTCTTGGCATTTATGATCTCCATAAATAAAGTTATTACTCAAAGAGAGGCTTATATCTATTTCTATGCAGATGATACAACCTTGCACATGGCTCTTGTCCAACTCAAGTCATGTCCAGTTTAAAGTTTGTCTGATACCTCTGCAGGACTTCAAATTTGCACTGAGTGATGATAAGACAAAATGTGTTTCATTCTTAAGAATCTGTAATTTCATTTTATATCTTGCTGCCATACACATAATGGTACTGAACTGATGGGATTTTCTTTGAGTTTTTAAATCTTATGAATATCTGGGAATTCGGTTGAATAGCTGTCTTATTCAAAACTTTTTGAGGAACAACTGGTACAGACTCTGAACATAAAGAGTGGGTTTCTTATATCAGAGTAAGCTGAAAGTTTTTCCCTTGAGGATTCTATTTTAATGGGTTGAGTGCTTATTTTTATCTAACAGTGTGTTCAACTTGCATTTGCAGGCACCTCCAGCCCTGGAGTGTATGTTGTTCTTTATATTTCTCTCTTTTGCCAATTTTTGTTGTTGCTGTAGCTGTTCTTTACTTACACAACCACATTTTGATCAGATTGTTAGCTGGATATTATTTTAGAATGACTTTTTTTTTCTTGAAAAAATATGCTACTGTTTTTCCTTAACATCATCAGTAAACCTTTGGTTTTACAGTATATCTATTTTATGTGCTTATTGACTGACATGATAGCTCCAAAATCACAGGATCACAGAGCAAAGTTGGCTCACACTGTGCCATTCAAAGTGGCTATTAACATCTCCCCACCAGATAGATTAGTGCAAATAGCCTCTTATATGCCTGAAAGGCAATTACACCACCATTCTTGTAATAATGAACTCATGAACCCAGCTTTATTGGAAAAGGCTGAGAGATTGGAATCAATACAAATGGACTGGCGAGGCAAGGGGCACAGTGAGCTAGATTCACTGCGCAGTCTGAAAAGCTTCCCCAAATTTGAATTTATTTGGATGTCAATGGCTTCCTTACGAAATCCATCTCGCTTGCCTGCTCAGCCTGTATTGCTTATTTGCAGGGAGTGATAGAAGTAGTTGAGGTAGACAAATTCAGCTGCTTAAAATGGATATTTACACATTTGTATAACAGGGTGACACGGTAATGACAAAATAATTAATCTAAGTTACAGGTTCCATCTAGAAATTGTGCATAATATAGCTATTAGTTTCTATGGATTGAACCCAGGGGATCATTCAGGGGTCCTGGGAAGAGGAGTGAGTTTGTCTGGTACAATTTCACACACACACACACACACACACACACACACACACACACACACACGCACACACAGAACCACAGCAAGCTAAATGGAATCCTTCCAGCCTTTCGCCCAAATGGGATCAAAGTCCATTGACCCCCTGTACTCCATTACGGTGAATTAATTTGCCTGCATATCAAAACACTATTAAAAGCCTGAGGTCAGAGTCAAGTAGGGGCCAAAATGCTATTGATTTTGGAGGTCACATACACGCTTAGAGGAATGGAATTTAGAGCAAAGACATTTACTGGACATTGTGAGATTACCTCTCTATAGGTTGGACCATTGAGGGGGAGATCGACATGAGCAAATGATGCCAGTGGCAGAGACAACACCTACATGTGATGTAAAATGGACATTAACTTGTATGTTTTAAGACTGAACTCCTTACTTTGGCTCACTTTGGCTTTTATCTGCCCTCCATCCAGCCAGGATGCCTATGTTTAGTATTTGACCCTTTGAAAAGATGAACTGCTCATTATGCAGTGATGAAGCGCTGATGAAATGTTCATAGTTGTTTTATTACATCCACACACACTGTCACCCTCTCACTTCCCGAATGGACAAATCACATTTTAATGAGAAGGAGAGTTGAACGCCAATATATAACAGGGGAAGTTTGAACGTTTCCTGAAACATGAACATATCAGCAAGCAGGTGAATAATAAATCCTTGAAATAAACCAGTTTTTATCAACATGAGTGGCATTTATCGCTTTATCAGCATTTCTTTTTTTTTTCCTTTTTGGAGTGGGTTGGGGAGGACTACAATAAAACAAGCTTTAAAAGCATATATGTTTGAGACTGAGACCAAAATGGAGTGCAGGGGACATATGAGTCACACAACAGTGTGTTTTGTATTGTGTTTTGTTGTCTTGGTTGTAAACTCATCCTGTGCCAATTCTTAGAAACCCAATGACGTCATCTCTCCTACTTACCGGCACGCGATACACTGCAGTCCTGAGTTTTAAGTTTGATCTCTCTGAGCACACATTGTGTTTCGGACCTACTGTAGCATTAAGAGATAAGGAAAAGGTTCCTTTATAAACACACACAGTCTGTGTTTAACAAGATGGCTCCTGGTCACTGAGAGTCCCCTCTGATGTGAATATTTTTTGTGTGGCTTGTCCCTTTTCCTGGTAAACAGTGCTGTACCTGACGCCTTTCCCTAACATGGGGATAGTGGCACGGGATTCTCAGGATGGGACGTAACCGCTTTCAGCACTTCCTTGCGTCACCCCCCTCTGTCTGAAGTGCGACTCTTGCGTGTTTTATTGCGAGGCCTGGGTGAGTATGAAAACAAACGGGGGCCTGACTCAGAAGCTTTGATCTCCCGTTTCCTGGTCCATTATTTACGTCTGTTTCTCACGAAGCTTTTTTTCTTTCTTTCACTTGATTACTATGTGCTTCCTCACACATTTTCAACCTGACCCCCAGACAATGTGCTCAACTTTAATGGTTTCTTCTTGCAGGAAGCTATAAAGGGCTTTCGAGTTATTGTCTCTTTTTTTTTGTTTTTGTTGGTCTGTCTGACAAACCAGCCGGAATAATATGAAAAATATAAAAACAGGGGCAGCATATACGGGTAATTGCAGACATAATAAATCTTGTTGAAATCATAACTTCTATCAACGTCAATGTGGATCAATTATGTCTAATGTAAAATTTTTAACGCCAATATAAATAATGGAGAAAATTATGAACTTGGTCAGAAAGCGATGAAGGAAAATAAAAGTCCAATTAAGTCACCTTGGTAAGTGGGAGGTTACTGCTTCCCTCAGTATCTTCTGGATTATGGATTATGTGGTTAAATAAACACATTTTCATTTATTAAGAAATGCAGGCTTACTGTTGAATGAGCATCTTATCTGTTCACCATGAAAAACATCTAGAAACTTTTCTAATTGCATCAGTGGAAATTTCAGGATGGATAATTATTGATAATTTCACAGTACATAAGGCAACTACAATAATTAAAATAAAAATTCCTGTACATACTGTCAAACTTTCTCTTTCATGAGACATATAATGTGTTTCCCTAACTGAAATACTGTGTGGACAGAAACTATTAGTTGAATCTGCATCGTCCAAGTTTGTGGTTTGAAGTTAAAAACCTCTGCTTCCAGACCACCTCTGAGCTAGACCTAGCAAAATATAAGGGGGAGAAAAGGAAAAAAACCTGTTTGATGAAATGACCAAAAAAACTGAAAAGACAAAACATGGAGTCGGTTGCAATTAACCAGAGCTCTTCGCAGGTCTGATCAGCAGGTCTCTCACCCTGACCCATGCACTCCACCAGCTCAGCAGATAGATCAAAAAGGCCTGTCCTCAGTGGAAACCACTGCACTGTTTGAGTCAAGCCGGTGGATGTCATTAGGGACCCTGCCACCGAGGGTCACCACAGGGCCCAGTTTGTGTCCCGGGCTGAATTTGATGTATGATCCAGGAGTTTTTTGGCCAGTGTTGCACATAAACACACACAAACCCCCCAGTTCCCTCGCTGTACTATGTACTGTACAGTATGTGTATGAGTGTAAATAGTAAATGCTTTCTCCTTGTCTTCTCCGTGATGCTTAAAGGAGCTTTGTGGTGTTTTCTTGTAAACAGACAAAAGTTATGTTTACATTCAGCATCAATGCGAGAATCCTTGAGGTCTAACAAACATGTTGAGAGTATTTTCAGGTGCAGGCTGAATTTCTTTAGATTTTCCTTGAATGTTTAACATACTACATTCAACTGCAGGTATATTTACTAATTGATTGATTGATTAATTTATTGATTGATGGTGGATTGTCAGCAGATTTTACATTGTTTTTGTTGTCTTTGGTGCAAATCAGTCTGCAAGTTCTTCTGCTCATCAGAGATCATTTGTCAATCATATACTCTGATGTCCATCTCTCTGATTGCTGGAGGCTAAGTTTCAGGCACAGACACACTTTTCTTTATTGATTCAGCCATGGTACATAAACATTACTGTACACTAAGAATCCCAAGAAACACTGAAAGACAGCAGGTGTTTTCTGCACCAAACATGAAAGCTGGCTACAGTTAAGTGATACAACAGCAAGCTTAAACGAAGTAGCCAGAGTCCGTTTCAAAACAAACCTACAGTGTAGCTTTAATGAGCTGTTTTATACTTGTCTCCAATCACCCAGTCATCTGTCACTACATCTTTCCTTGCATCCGCCAGTCAGGTTCTAAATATCAGAAGCACTTAAAAGCACCAACGGAGAGACCGGAGTCGTGACACTCACTCGCCACAAACACATCATGGGTGAAATAATTGGAGCTTGTTTGGGGGTACTTAAGCTGACATAACTACAAGGAAAGACCCTGTCCAGGGAGGGGGGTTGACATAAAAGGGCTGAGGGGGCGAAAGTGACAAAGAGCTGGGCAGATAGAGAGTGCAAGATGGGGGAAGTGAGTCTGGCCATTGCATGTTTGAAAGCAGCAGTTGGGACCCTGATGACAGAGTGGTCTTTGGGAATTTAAGAGCAAGGGCTCAGAAGTAGGCGTTTCCCCCCGCAGAGGACCGGGCCAGGAAGGAAGGCTTTGGCTTTCAAAGCGTCCACAGCTTTATTTATATTACATATTTTCATCGCCAGGACTCTTTCAAAGGGAGGAGAGTGCTGTTTTCCGATTTCCAATATGCTTTGGCCTCTGTCTTTTATTTCCCTGCTCTGTCTCCGACAATGTATTTGTTTCCGGAGCGACGTTCACCCAGGGTCTGCATGTGAGGACTGTGTTTACTACTGAAAGATAGAGTCAGAGTGTTTATTGAATGTGGAGGGAGTGATGGGAGGTTGCGTGATTGTTTCGCCTCACCTGTTTTCCAGTGGGGTCTACAACCAGGGAGGAATAGCTAAAAAACAATGGCACAGAGGCCTTGGAACAACTGCATGATGAAAGATATGGTCCCCACACCACAGAGACATCAAGTCCTTTTGTTGAAAGTGGCCTTTGTTTTCTTTTTCTTACAACTGCATGTGCTCCCTGGCTCAAATTACTAACAATGACAGATAGTTATGGCTGTATTGTTGTTTTGTGTTATGATTGGTGTCAACAGATATATACTGTATAAATACTGAGGCATCCAGGGTGAATTTTAGTTCAAATCTAAATAAATCCTGAATGGAAAGTTTTTGCTGAATGTGTTCTCCATGCAACCAAACTGGGCTTTATTAATGTATAGAATTTGAATTTGGAAGCCACGACTTTCGACTTTCGTTGCTGTAAATCTTTGCATAGCAGCTTTTGCATATTAATTTTCCACTTGATATATTGACCAAAAAGTTCAAAACAGTACATATCACCTCCCCTTTGACAGTTAACCCTGGCCAAGCCACCAGTGGCATCATTAACCATCATTAGGCCAAGACAGCTACTGATAAATTAGTCATCCATCAAAGGCTCCCATATCATCTGGAGTCCCCTGGTCATTATTGGAGGCAAACAATGGTGTCACATGTTCCACTGTCAACCTGGTGCCTCCTCTCATCTCTGTCTCCTCTTGAGAATGGATAACCCCCACAGCCAAGAGAGGACAGAAGGCATGTTTTACCTCCGCCTGCCAGACAACAAAGCTGTCGAGGTCCTGTCCAAAACTCAGGTAACTCCCCGATAAAAGGGATGGCATCACCTTCCTGTATCTCTTGCCCTGCAGGTTATGCTGACTGTGTGTGAGCTGTCCTCCGAGGGCTTTAGGACTGCTTTTAAATGCCGTGGGCAGCTTGAGTGAAAGGGAGCTGAAAAGGGTAAAAGTGGAGCAACATGTTCTTTGACCTTGTTAATGTGTAGTTAGTGTGTAGTGTCACACATACTGCAACATAAAAATAAATATAGAAAAAATATATATGTGAATAGTACATCGATTTTTTTAATTGTGACCTCATATATAGATAGATACATAAAACCTAAAAATACCATGCAACACAAATTCATTGTGATTCTTATTAACAATGATTTATATTGTATTAATACATTGTTAAATAATTGATTTATGTGACAAAACATTGTTTGGTTACTGTCTAACAATGCAGCAACAGAGCTTTGCGGGGAAATCTGATGCAAAAAGATGACTTCAGGTAAATACACTGTGCATGCGCCTCTGCATAGCAATCCTCAGACACCTTCCTGCACAATGCTTAATTAATTAAGAAGGGGGTGCCAATTGCCCCCAGGACCCTGGGGTAATCATACAGGGCAAATTACAGCATGTTGAGCTGTGGGCTGGGAGAGGGGAGCCGCTGACGCTGTTGTCATTGTTGATTAATTTCTCCATATAGATCCTGACACCGCTGTGCATGTGTAGCCTGTCACAGACCACCTAGGTGTCTATTAATCACTGCCTGGGAGGTGTGTGTGAATGTGTACGTGTGCATGTATGTTTGTGTGTTGAGTGTCTGACAGAGTGTACATTTTTGCATGGAGTTTTGCAATGTGCTGTGTTGATATATGTGTGTATGGAGTGTTGACTGTAGATAGCAGGTGTTCATTGTCTGTGTTTGGATGTGTGTGTGAGCCTTTGGTAGCATTAATATGTGGTATGTGCATGTACAAGAAGGTTCATGTGTGTGCCTACTGTATATATTATCATTTTTGTATGTTTGCATGTGTCTCCCTTATGCTTATTTGTGTGTGTTATTGTGTGTGTGTGAGATGGGCAGCACGAGCGTGTAAACAAGATGGTGATGCCTGATAAGAACAATTGACGTTCCTGATGACAAACGGCTCATAACGTCTTGGGACTGAGGGGCTGGGGAGTACTGTGAGGAAGTATATTGATTAGCCTTATTACCCAAAGCATTCGTCTTAGAGTGAGTGAGGGGAGGGGAGAGGGGTGGGAATTTAGCCGGGCTCCACCTCCGCTGACGGACTGATTGCTCCGGGGGCCCTGAGGAGAACAAATGGCCCCCGCCTGTCATACAATCACACACACAGACACTTCATGAAACATATCTTCCCTCATTCAGTTTCACAATCTTTTCTCCCAGCTGTGTCCCACACAGTCTCGTCACTTTTGTACTTTTGTAAAGATGGTATGTATGTAAAGAACATGACTGAATTTAAAACTCCTTCAGTAAAATAGAGGAAGCAGACTGTGTGGTTTTGTGTTTTTCCAACCCTGCCTCCTAGAAATTAAGTTTATATACAACTAATTTGAATTCATAATTATGTTGCAGTGGTGGGCATACAAAGTGCAGGACACCAAAATCCAGGGTTTGTATCCAGACTGTGGTCACGTTTAGGCAATAAAAAGACTTTCATTAAGGTTAGGGAAAGATTGTGATTGCTGCTGACTTTGACTGTATAAAAATAGACCATGATCTTTCCCTAACATTAACCAAGTGCTGTCAGTGCATAAACATAACCATAAAAAAGCTGAACAATGCTGTAGTCACTGTGAGTGGACAGTCCATTGCCTATTTTGACAGAAAACCCATTCAGTATCAACATTTTTACAACTTTCAAGGTACATCAATAACATTTCCTCATTATGTTGATACACAATGTAATTTGCTCAGCATTTCCCTCTAACTGTGTTTGCTGTTGCTAATTAGTTCTATATACTCTTATACTCTTATTTTCTAACGATAACTGAAGCCACTGAAGTAAATGGCCTCTTGATTATAGAGTTATTGCACATAGATTGTACATTGACTCAACTGTGTAATAATTAAGTGAAAAATGTGACTTTTGCTTATCTGCCACCAGCTGCTGGTATCCTGTTGCTTGTAGCAACCATCACTGGCACAGTCCCATGTTGCTTTTGGGGTTGACTGCCCACCTGAGCAGCACGTGTGCATCGGGGAACCTCTTGCGTTTCATTTGGCCGCTGATGTTGACAGACCAGAGCAGCTGATGCTGACTGGGAAAGTTGTGGAACGCTCCCAAAACACCTGGAACATTCTGTTGCACTCTGCTTCTATTTACGTTTTAGCTTTTTTTGGAATCCGGATACTTGTTGATTGAATTGAATAATAGTAAAAACAAATCGCATGCAGTAACAGCTGCACATTTCATGCTCATTGTTCTCTCCGAGGCAGCACTAACACATCCAAAGTCACCATTATACATAATCAGTATCCTCTTATCGTTTTTAATGAACAGTAATTTATGCTATGTAAATTATGTAGTACACTTGTTTTATTCCATTTCTGTATATGCCTCTCCACACTACCCTACAACTTCAGTGTTAATCACATTTCAGTGTAATGATCTACTTTACCGAGCTTATTGATGAAACAGCTGCAATTACTTAGCTCAATATTTCCCACATTAGTCAGCCTAAGAAGTGTTTCACACATCAATTTATCTGCATGGGTTTTTAAAGGGCATAAAATCAGCTTCAAAGTGCATTCATATTTTATTCTATTGAGATATTGCTTGGCTGAAGGGCTGCCAGTAATTCATAACCCTAAGTAGGGGTAATAGCCTGATGAACATGGACTTTCCTGATAGGAAAGCTGTTTCCAGTGGAAGGAGTTTCTCTTCCACTGCTGAGCTAAAAGATTAATCCATTCAATTACCAGTTTCCCTGTCAAGTAGCTATGAAATATAGTGACTGTTTTCCTACAGACAGAAGAAAGATGATGTGAAGGTTTTTTTGTTTGTTTGTTTTTTTGTTTTTTGTTTTTTGTTTTTTTTTTTGGATTCTACATTATCACTTCTTGTTTGTGACCGGAAAGTGAAAATTACTTCTGTGAAGTGCTGAGATCTGGGATGCTCAGGTCTGTTCGGGTCACCATAGGTGTGACCGTCTTCGCGCTATAAAAATGAGGTCACATTTTTCTGCTGTTTCACCAAAATTCCTCAGAGGTCAGAGCAGAGAATCCAGAGCCATCCAACTCCTCTTTTCCTTTCCACCGAGCATCCTTCCATCTCGCCTCCCATTCACTCTTGAAAATGAATTCTGCAGTTAACAGTTCATATCTTTTCAAAGGAAATCTAAATTCTGTCCTCATTTTTGGATAATTCCTTCCCATGCATTTGCTTTACACTGAAATAACAATTAGTTACCACCACTAATGCGCATCAGATACCAATTATCGGCCCCTGACATCCTCCTTACAGCAAGCCAATTCGTATTCCAAGCTCTTCCCCACTTAACTGAGGGTAAAAATCATTATGTTTTCTTCTGTTTTCTGATTGCATTATTCTTGGTTAAGAAAAGCCCCTGGTTCATTAAGGTACTCCACATGGAGGGAGAGGGAGGGCTGCTGTGTTAGTGGGATCAATCAATAGCCATCTTCCCCTAGCCTTACTGTAAATGTGCTAAAGTATTTATGAATTAATTGACTTCCTTTGTCCAAACAAGAGGAACTTATGAGTGTCTCCTGAGCTGTGGTGTGGAGGTCACAGGCACTCTTGGTAATAAATAGAAAAGGACTCTTTTGTGATGACAGTGGAGTTGGTGGTTACCGCAGCTTAAATGTTGATGAAGTGACAAATAAAAAGCTGAACTTGACCTGTTAGTGTAGGTGTTATGTGCATAAAGACAGCTTTAGCATTGGTAGAAATTAGATAGATATTGGAGAGATTAAACCTTTTTTTCATTAACAGCTTGGAAAATCTGAGTAAGATTGCTCTTTTACTAAACATCAGTCAGCCATATCATCCTTTAAAGACCTAATGTCTTCAAAACTGCCTCCTATCATTATGTAGGAAATGCTATTTGTCGAAAAGCTGCCGTATTGCTGTAGAGGCTTCCACCCAAAACAATTATTTAATTTCAAGGGTAATTTATGGCATTCAAATCATCTGATCCACCACAGGGCTTGCTAGATTGTTTTCCCAGCAATTAGCACAGTTATTCCAAGAACAGGTACCATGTTTTGATGCTTGATTAGATCTTGCAAACCTTAACACAGAGAAAATATCTCTAGTTGTCATTTATTTGTGTATGCACACACGTCTACAAACTTACTAGTGGAAACTGTGCACCATGGGCATGGTTTCTTTTTGTTTTCATGGAATAGTGGGGCGAAACGCTTGATGAGCTTGTTGATTGTAAAGCGTGGTGATTCTGTGGATGGATTGGTATGTGTGTGTCACACAGATCCATTGAGTTTTGGTGAAGGTCAGTCCCATTGTGACCAAGACTGTAATAACCACAGTGACGGATTGGATCGGGGAGGAGGGGTGTATCTTTAATGTCTGCATCGCTTCATAGCCTGTATCACTGAGGTGTAGCAGAGAATGAAGATCACACCTTGTAACCCTGGTGCTATGAACAAAGATGGTGTATTAGACTCTATCAGTTCGACCAATCAGCCTTGGAGAGCAGTGCACTGAAATATGCATCTGTTTTTTAGCTAATCAGGATCGATTAATTAATGCACTTCGGCTTCAAGGTTTTCTACAGGTCTCTGTCAGATCAGGTACAAAATGTTGGATCCGTAGACCTCTTCTACAGGCTTGAGGGAGCAAAGCTGAATGCTTTAAATTCTGTCATGACACCAACACTACAGAATGAAGTGTGAGAAAACTCTCTGGGAATGATCTGAAAATTGGTGGACATAGCAGCCGATGCGGAATCTACCATTGATGTGCACTGGGCTGCTGCACATGGCAGGAAAAACTATGTATTCTATTTTACACCACAGGGAGCTGCGCCATTGGTGTGTGAATTCATATGTATGTCACTTTGGATAAAAGCATCTGCCAAATGACTAATTGTAATTGTAGATTTAGCCTTAGTATTTGCCAAACTGGTTCTGTAATCTTGTCAATCAGATCAGGAGACAACATCCTTAGTCCCAAGACTAACCCAGGTCAAGAACCCAGTTCAACTGCTGCTTTTAGAAAATTTCCATTCTGTGACAATACAGTAATCAAATTGAAAACACGAATTTAGTCAAAAGGAAAAATATTTTATATCAGTCAAACCCAAAAAAACAACGAAACTACAGCAACAGCAATACGTTTTAGAGTATGCTCTCTGAAGAACCTTCTCTCCTCAGTGTATTTAAATGCTTATACCTCTCTGGAGTCTTGTGGAAGAAAGTTCTACTTCTGTGGTTGGATACTTCTAATGCATCCCAGATTATGGACCACCACTATTTGAGGTGAATTACTTTTTGGGGCACCCAACATACATTAGCAGTCTGTATTTGAAGCAGTCTAAATCATGTGATGTCACACGATTCAGTTTGCTCACATTTTGCCTACCCCCACTTGGCGTAGGAGGCTCCCCAACACTTGGGTGGTATTGGAGAAAGAGGGAGGGAGCAGAGCTTTTTTTTAAACGGGAAACATGTTGAACAAGCTTCTTCCTCTGCCATGGTCTAGCAACCGCGGGAGGAGAACAGTGTAACCAACCGCCTTGAGAAAACATT
The DNA here is from genome assembly GCA_037975065.1 of Chaetodon trifasciatus. Taxonomy (NCBI): domain Eukaryota; kingdom Metazoa; phylum Chordata; class Actinopteri; order Chaetodontiformes; family Chaetodontidae; genus Chaetodon; species Chaetodon trifasciatus. The sequence continues at coordinate 13,116 of JBBMOE010000372.1, forward strand.
GTGGTTCGACCACCACTTATGACGCTGGACTGAGTATGAAGAGATGCTGGTGGTGGGGGGGGTTCTCAAAGGACAAAGGAAGGGAAGGTTTGCCTGCAAGCAAACACTTTCCATGGCTGCTTTTTAGAGATATAAGATCTATGTGAAAAGCTGTGTTTCTCCTCAAAAGCTGTTAGCAAAAACCTACCTCTGCTGTCCCAGAGAGTAAAAGATATGGGATGTCTTTTTCCTCTTTATTGGGGAGAAATGATATTTTGTTTCTGTTTGGGCACAAACCACAAGGTTCGCCACCTTCCAGCTGTGATATTAACTCTTTTCCTTAAGGTGAGACCACACGTGAAGCCCTCTCACCCCTGACAAGGGAAACCAAAGAGTATTTTTAGAGGAAAAACTCCTCCAGTTGACTTTTCTTGTAGAGATTTATGATCCCCTCTCTCAAGGCAAATAAAAAAGAACACACGAATGAACTAAGAATACCAGCCACCTACATAGAAAATGATACTGAGAGATATTTGTATCTTTCCTGTTTATTCGAGCGTGAAACACAAAAGCTTTGTGTTTCAGCTTGTTTTTTTTTTCATCTCTTATCTTTTAATTCTGATTTACCAAAGCAACAGATGTTTTGTCAATTGGATAAATTCTGAAATTAATGTAGGTGTTAAATAAAGAGACAGTAGGCAGGAAGAAAATGAAAAAAAGAAAATGAGTCCAGCATTGACCAAGAACTAAATGAATATGATCAGCAACATGATATTCCAACTTGGTCAGCAATGACTAAAATAAATTAAGGTACATACATGGTCAGCAATGGATGCAGTGATGGTTGAACATGGAGGCAGGTTGCATCATGGAGGGCTGAGTAGCAGCAAGGGTCACTGATGATGAACAAGGCTAAAGCATTTTTAAAGCAGGTACCAAATGCTGGCATCCATTGCTCGGGCCAGAGACTGTATGGTGTGATCAGGATCTCATCAGCAGCAGAGTGGCCTGGAGATGAACTGGTAAAACTTGAGTACTGCATCATTATTTAGCATCAGTTGTGGGGTTTGTATATGAAAATGCTCTGAGAGAAATACACCGTCAAAGTAAATGTGTGAGAGACAGTATTTGTACTTAGCTCTTGCCTAAAGCATTTCCTTGATCTTTCATTATCACTTCACCGTTGGCCCGCAGCCCAGTTATTTTATTTCAGACCTGTGTGTGTGTCGGTGTGATTGGGTGTGTGTGCTGTCATTGTTCGCACACTAACAACATGATCCAACCACAACGTAGCTTCACAGATTCTTTTTGTTGTTTGTGGGAGCACTTGTAAAAATATGTGTGTGTGTGTGTGTGTGTGTGTGTGTGTGTGTGTGTGTGTGTGT
>JBBMOE010000373.1:0-14472 GCA_037975065.1 Chaetodon trifasciatus
AATGCAAAGTGCAGCACCACTGGAAAAGTCTTTGGAACTCACATGAGTCACAACACTGAGCTTGAAGTCATTGGTCTTGCTGCCAGAATCACCAATGATGCTCGCTTCAACTCTCAGCCTCTGCGCTATGACCACACCATCCGTTGCAGTATTGTTCCTTTTGATTTCAACCTTGATGCCATTTTCAATGCTAATGGAGACATGACAATGTATGGCAAGCACAGTGCCCTGCTCTATGGCAAGTTCCTCCTCAGAGCACAACCCCTGGCTTTTGCAAGCTCGCATGAATGCAGAGCATCAGTAACCCAGCAGCTAGATAATGGATTTTCCCTTGAGACCACATTTGAGAACAAGATGGATAATGTTTTGTCACTCCAAGAGCAGAAGACCAGTTTTAGAATGAAGTCTAATGTGAACAAGCATGCCTTTGTTCAGGACATGAGTGTCTACAACACTCCTGAGAAAACTGGCATTGAGATTGACAGCACCATCTTCACAAACATCCTCAATACAGACTCCACAGAAAACCAGCAATTCGCCATGTCTGGCTTCGTCAAGTATGACAAGAACATGGACAGTCATATAATTCATTTTCCTCTAACTGAAAATCTGCCTGTCTTCTTAGAAAGCATCAAGAGCTTTGTTGTGCATGTTGCAGAGGCACTGCAAGACTACATCAGCAATGAGGAAATAAGGAGTAAACTTGAGGCTCTTCCCCAGCATGTAAGTGACATTGTTTCTAAACTTAATGTAGAAGGCAACCTAATTCAGCTGAAGACATATTTCAGTGACTTTACCCAAGAATATGTCATCTCCATGGACGATGTGGAAGCGTCTTTGCAAAACTTGAAAGTTACTGTTGAGAAACTGCTGTCTGATCTCACCGTCTACATCCAAAACTTTGCTGGTATGATGAAGGAGATGATTGTTAGAGGCACCCTGCCAGAAACCCTCATTCAGAAAATCCAGCAACAGCTGAATGCCATTAATGAGGAGTATGACATCAAGGCCATGGTTGTGTATGTGATTGATACCATAAGAGAGATGGTCGAACAGATTGACCTAGAAAAACTGAAAGGTAGCAGCATTGCATTCCTGCATGATATTGATATGAAATATGAAATCAAATCTACTCTGCAGACAATCATGCGTGATACAAAACAAATAATTGAGACATTGGACATACAGAAATTTGCTGCTGAGTTGAAGAGGTTCATTTCATCTATCAACTTTAAAGGCAGCATTGATAAATTAGTCAGACGGATTCCCACAAAGATGTTCAACGATGTAACAGATTATATTATGGAAATTATTCAGGACTTTGACATCCTAGGTAAGATCAACACATTCTATGCCAAGATGAGAGAGTTGATGGTCAAGTTTGAGGTTGACAAAAATGTTCAAGCTATCTTGGAAAATGCTGTGGAGCTCATCAAGCAGTTCAGAATTGAGGAAAGCATTCAGGCTGTAACCAAGAGGGTGAAGGATGCTGACTTTCCCACCATATTCATGCAAGCCTTCCAGTATGCTATCAAGTACCTGAAAACAACTGAGGTCAAGGATATAATTGAAGAGCTGAATGGGTTTATTGAATTTATTGTGACTGAGCTGAGGCAATTGGACTACAATGACTTTGTAGCATCTGCCAATCAACTTATTGTGGAGTTCAATCAGATGATTAGGAATCTTGAAATCCCCCAGAGGCTTGAGGCAGCAAGAGATTTTGTCAACCTTGTCTTAACTTCTGTCAGGGACTTTATGGAACGCCTGAGAGAAATCAAAGTTGCAGAAATGATTAAATCTGTAAAGGATATCATTGACCAGCTTGTGTTTGATAACCTTAGGACATTTGCTGAATTTCTAAAACAGGAAATTACAGATTTTGATGTCAAAGATAAGATGGAAAGTGTGAGCAAATACTACAAGAAGGTCATGAGCATCACCATTTCTTTGTTCACCGATATGGTTGAGATGATTACAAACATGGTACCTGAGCAAAAAATTGTCAGCGAGATTCAGCAAATTATTGATGGGCTCATTACTGAACTTAAGAAAGCTGAGTGGAACACGCCATCCTTCATCGTTCCTTTCACTGATCTTGTTGTGCCTTCCACAAAGTTCCGCATGGATAAGCTTGGACAGTTTGAAATCCCAACACAGCTGGACATCCCTGAATTCACTATCCTGGGCTTCCACACTGTGAAAGCCACCACAGTTTCAATTGATAGCATCAAGCAGAGAATCATTGATCTTATTGATTTCATTGTAAACTTTGAGATCAAAATGCTTGATGTGGATGCTATCTTTGGAGACCTGACAATGAACTACCTTCCTTCGATGCCTGCCATAACTTTGCCAGAAGTCACTCTTCCTGAGATCTCATTCCCTACCATCCCACAAGTTCCTGTAGAAAAGCTGGTTAAGTCTCTTCAGGTTCCTGAGATAAAGCTTCCAACCATTCCAAGTGAGATCATGCTCCCATGCTTTGGAAAACTCTCTGGTGAGATCAAATTCCGGACTCCCGTCTTCACTGTCAAGACGTCTGCTGAGTTCCAGAACTCTACTGAGACTGAAATGACACCTAAATTCACTGGATTCCTTACTTCTGAGGCCACATCTCCAAGTTTTGAGATTCTTAATTACAAAGTTGACTCCACTGCTCGTATTGCCATCCCAAAAATGAGTCGCATTGTCTTTTCAGAGACTCTTAATTTGAACCATTATGCTCTTGGAGTTCAACATCAGGCATCTGTAACACTCTATGGCCCATCAGCCCAGGCTGAAGCAAAAACTACAATTAAGGTTACCACTTCTCCATACACTGCTGACTTTATGAATACAGCCTTTATCGGTATGGGAGGAGGGATGTCTGCCTCTGTCGACACAACTTATACTCATTTACTGGACCTCCCAGTTCTCAAGGTCAGAAATGAGGCCACTGTAATCCAGAAAGCAATTGCTCGCCAAAATGGCTACACCCTCACTCTAACAGTTGACAATTCAGGCAATGGCAAGTTTAATAATGAAGATGGCAACCACAAGAGCAACTTGCAATTGTCACTTGCTCCCAGCATTGCCACTCTGACTTTCTCTGGTGATACAGACTCTTCTGTCTTAAAGATGAAACAGCAAGTTACTGCTGAATCTGGCATCCTTAGCTACTTCAAGTTTAACGTCCGCAATGAGGCAGAGGCACCAGTTATTAAGAACAGTCTTTTTGTGGCATCTGGACATGCCAGCCTTTACGATATGAAGGTTGAGCTGAAAGCAAATCATGACACAGAATTTTATGGTGCAGTCAGTGGAATCCTGTCCAATGGAATTAATATTGTAGCCCATCCCCTTGAGTTTGTCTTTGAATTCCAAAACAAAGGAAATGCCAGAGTCAACATTTTTGAAACCCTGACTGCTAAGATAGAGCTACAGAATGATCACTCAGCCATCTTCAAGCCTGACAACCAACAGATAAACACTGTAGCTTTGGCTCGTCTTAATCAGTACAAAATGTTCTACAACTTCACTGTGGACAATAATGAGAGGGAGGTTGGTATCTTTGTTGCCATGGAAAGTGAGGCCAATCTTGACTTCCTGACATCCCCCATCAGCATTCCTGAGATTGACCTGCCTTATGTTGACTTTCATACACCAGCTATCAGTGATCTAAACTTGTATGAGCAAACTGGATTGAAGAATATTTTGACTACCACTGAGCAGACTGTGGATATTGATGCAAAGATTATTTACCAGAAAAGCCAGTCCAGCCCCCTTGTTGATATGATGGGTCTGATCCAGATTCCCTCTATGGGTAACATGATCACAGAGCTGTCCTTCAAGTCTGCCATCATTAATCTGAATGCCAATGCTGGACTGTATGCTGAGGATGATCTTGTGTTCCGTCTTGGAGCTACCACAGCCTCTGTGTTTGAGGCTCTAAAAGCCAAACTTGATGGAACCACCAGTCTGACCACCAAGAGAGGAATCAAGTTGGCCAATTCCCTGTCCCTTGAAAATCGTCACATTGAAGGCACTCATGACAGCACCATCAGTGTGAGTACTGAGACTTTTGATACTACAGTCTCTGTGGCTACTGCTGCAAAGATGGCCCTGCCTGTACTCAACCTGGAAGTAAACCAAAATCTGGTTGCGGACACCAAAACCAAAGCAAATGCTGTGTCCACTTTGAGTATAAAGGGTAATTTCAACATCCCTGTGATCAAGGCTGTTGGAAAGACTGAGGCAGACCACAGTCTGAAGCTGGATGGGACCTTTGAGTATGTTTCCATGGAGACATCCATGAAAGCAAACATGGATGGCACTGTGCTTGAAGATTATCTGTTTTTGGGAGTCCTGGATAATGAGGTTAATCTGTATCTGAATAATGATGGCCTACGTTCCACCTCCAAGGTTATTGGTGATGCCAAACTTAACTATGGCACCACCAAAGTCATTGACATGGATATAAATGAGAATCTTGCTGTTGAAGCCTCCCTGAGCCGTGTGTATGCAGTGCTGAAGTATACTGGCAACAATGAAGCAAACATGTTCAATTTCAACACCAGTGGGAAACATGTTGCTCAGGCAACAATTGATCTTGCTCCAGCCTCATCCTTTACTGCTGATATTGAGATTGATATTTCTCAGCCAAGCGACCTGGGTGACTTCACCATCTTTGAGAAAACTGTTGCTGAAGTCACTGCTGTTCAGCAGAAGATGTCTACCAATGTCAAGTTTGTAAGCCCTCTGTACACCACAAACCTGGCAATTGAAGTAGATGGCAGAGCTCCTGTCTTCAAAGTCACCTTCAAGTCCTCAGCCACTTCTGTCATTGTGTTCTTGGACTATGAGATGGATGGTGAGTTGATTGAGTTTCTTAAACATTTTATCTGTTCTATGTTGAAAGGATTGTTGAGCACTAATTCTTGCAAAAAAAAATATTTCTTTCAATAGCCTCTACAAATGCAAACTTTGAGAATGATGCTCTGAACGTGATTAGCAAGGTTGCCCTGACACACGCTGACCTGACCATGGATGTCAATCATGTCATTACCCAAGTCTTGAGGTAACATTCTGTTTGTTTTACAATACATATTAAGCAATGTCTTCTGATATTCAGTGTTTAAAGTAATTTACTCCTTTTCTTTACATTTTAGGAGAAAGCGCCAGGCTGTTGACAGGTAAATACTGAACCAAAAAATAGGCTCCATCCAATTAAATAGTAGGTCAAGAATTAATTGGGGTTTTTTCATTTTATGTGAAATGTTTTCTTTCTCTTTCAGCCCCTCTCACCATACTCTGAATGTGGACATCACCAGTCCTACTTTCACTGATGTGAACCTTCGTTATGCTGCTCGCAGAGATGCTATCAGTGCCTCAGTATCTACCCCCTCCACTGGCTTTCTTGGCCTTCAGGTTAATGGCAGAGTCCCATCTCAGATGAGCGCAAGAGTCTATGGTCGTTATCCTGTGAGTGTAATTAATGACTTTTTTTGATGCACTTGGAAATTAAATACTAAAATCAAAATATATCAGAAATAATATTTTATTTTCTTCTATTCAACAGTATGCCCCAGATGTTGATGTTGACATGTTGGTCATCAGATCATCTTCTAAGGATGTTGATAAGATGAACCTACAGATAATCTACAACATGGAAGTACCCAAATTAATGCTGTCTGAAGTCAAGGCAAGACTGCCTTCTATCATCAATGCATTCACAGTGTTTGCTGACAACTACCAGATCACAAAGAACATGGAGGACTTGAAGAACTCTGTTGTTTACCACATCAACGAGGCTTATGATGCTGCAACCAACTATGATGTTCAAATGAGCGAGCTGTCAATCTTCTTCAGGAACATCTTTGTTCAGTACCAAAAGACTGTCCAGGTCTTCCTGGATGCTGTCATCAAGGTCTTGAGGGAGACCAAGTTCAAACTGCCTGGGTCTGATGAGGTGACCACTCTCCCTGAGGTCCTAAAGAAGCTGACCAACAGCATTGCTGCTATGCTTGATATGGCCATTCAGAGTATTTATGAGAACATGGAGGTCTACTATAATTTCTTTGTTGAGAAGATCAGCAGTGTTAAATTACGCATGCCAGTTGGTGATGCAATCACTGGAAACCAGATCTTGGATCAGGTCAAAACAGCTTTCAAGAAAATCTTTGATGAAATGGTGGACTTTGTGAAAAATATGGAGAGTCTTGACACAATGTTAGTGAAGATTGGTGAGACCCTTCAGGCTGTTGTTGAGAAATCTCAGGAGTTTGTTGACTCTGTCAAATCTGATTATTTAGATGAAGTGTTTGTCAACCTCAACATCCTCTATCGTAACCTTATCACAGTCATAAAGAATGCTGTTGACAAGATCTCTGCCTTAAATATGGAGGAGTTCAACAATCTATTTGAGAAAGTTATGGACATGTTCATTTATGTGGTGGACCAGTTCGGAAAGACTGTTCATCTTTTCCTGCAGAAAGCTTCAGACGAGGCTCAAACCTACATGAAAGTTTCTGAAGGAAGGCTTGAGATTGACCTTCCATTTCTGTTCCAACAGTGAGGAACCCTCACAGACTGAGTTCTAAGTCCATATGAAACACTACCATCTGTTCAAAACACGTGCTTGGAAGAAATATGGACAATTAGCTCTTTAACCATATTTATAACAATGAGTTTAACAAAAAAAACCCTGTTGTATCATTTTCATAGATGGTTTACTGTGTACAAATATTGAAAATGTAAAGTTTTACTGAAACTCTTCCTGCAAAGAGTGAAAAGCATCAATAAAATACACCAATGCAATCTGTGAATGTCTGATGTCCTGTTTTCATAGTGTTTTTTCTATACATTGAATTCAAATTTACATAAATAGGAGCAACACCTCAAAATTATATTCAATTTTATTTAGAGTCATGATTAATCTTTTTTTTTTTTTTTTTTTTGGTACTTTTAGATAACTCAGGATCTGTGGAATTGACTAATTAGCTTCTCCAATCAGATCGGGACATCACTTATTATTAGTCATGCTAATGGAAAGTCCTACAAACTGTATTCTGGTACAGTATGTTTATGCTATGTTGTCAACCAAATTTGCATATATCAAATGCATGCATACACTGTACTGTACCATTACTTGAGTACAAATTTGATGTACTTGTACTTAAGTATTTCTATTTTATACAACTTTATACTACTGCTGCAATACATCTCATGGGCATGTATTGTACTTCTTACTCCACCACATTTGTCTGACAGCTTAAGTTTCTTGTTACTTTTCAGATCGCAATTTTTCATACCTTCCCTGTCCATTAAAAACCATGTATCTCCAAATTTGGTGATTTTCAATTTTTCTGACAAACCAGAGGATTAAGTGTTCCTTTGTGGGTTGAGAACATTCTACCTCTTAAATTAGATAAACTATTTATAGGTGAAGTTGGAAATTTATATACGCTTAAGTCAATAAATCTCGTTTTTTTGCGACTCCACAGATGCAATGTTAACAAACCACAGTTTTAGAGTTTAGTTGGTTAGGACATCTCCTTTGTGCATGACACAAATAACTTTTTCCAACTATTGTTCACAGATTACAACAGTTACAGATTATTTCCCTTATAATTCACTCTATCATAATTCCACTGGGTCGTACTAAATTGACCTAGTTTTAGATGCTTCTGATGCTTCTGCTTCTAGCTAAATGTCACCATTTGAGTTCAAGTAGAGGTGTCTCTCTGGTTGTATTTTAAGGCCTACCTTCAAACTCAGTGTCTGTTTGCTTGACATCATGAGAAAATCAAAAGAAATCAACCAAGACCTCAGAAAAAAAAAGTCTGGTTCATCCTTATGGGAGAAATTTCCAGACACCTAAGGGTACATTATTCATGTGTACAAACAAAAATGTGCAAAACCATGGGACCATACCCCCATTATACTGCTCAGGGGGTAGTTGTTTTGTCTCCTAGAGATAAATGTATTTAGGCACAAAAAGTGCAAATAATCCCAGAACAATAGCAAAGGACTTTTCAAGATGCTGGACAAAATGGGTTAAGAGTCTATATCCACAGTAAAATGAGTCCTATATCAACATAATCTGAAAGGCTGCACAGCAAGGAAGAAGCCACTACTACTACCATGAAAAAGTCAGACTACAGTTTGCAACTACAAAAGATATTACTTTTGGAGAAATGTCCTCTGGTATGATGAAACAAAAATGTAACAGCATCATCATGTGGCAGCATACTTTAATTTGCTGCAGCAGGGACTGATGCACTTCACAAAATAGATGGCGTCATGAAGGAAAAAAAAAAACACAGTATATGGATATAAAGCAACATCTAAACACATCACCCACAAAATTTAAAGCTTGGTCACAAATGTCTCTTACAAATGAACAATGACCACAAGCATACTTTGAAAGTTCTGCAAATGGTTTAAGGACAACATAGCTAAGATATTGGAGTGTCCATCACAAAGTCCTGATCTGCATTCAATAGAAAATTAGCAGCAGAACTGGATAGCATGTTGTGAACAAGGAGGCCTAAAAACCTGACTCAGTTACAGCAAAGTTCACAGGACAGCAACACTACAAACATGATGATCTTACATAATATAAAAAAGTTGTTAAAATTTAGCATGACCTCACACATCTACAGCAGTAAAATACAACACACACATTAATGCAGCAGTAATATTAATCCAAAAACATCATATATAATAGTTTCTAATAGTTTTTACTGCAGAATGAGTAGTTTTACTTTTGATACTTTCAGTAACTCTTTGCTGATAAAACATGCTTTTATTTAAGTACTGTTTTATCTTGTCTGTCTTGTGGAGTACTTTCATAGTGTTGTATGAGAACTTTGACTTAAGTAAAGGATCTGAGTACTTCTTCCACCACTGACAAAACGACACAACACAGGAAAGAATTAATACAAATCCAGAGCAGATGATGAAAAAAAAAAAAAAAGGCTATCATAGCAACATCTACACACATGCAAACAGCCCAGCAAGCTACCAGCTACTCAAAGGGCAAGCAAACAGAAAATGCATTCGTGGCTTTGCATGGACCTTTAGGACCCTGACACACCAACCTGACCTAAAGAACTGGGCAAAGTCCAGCTGGCCATTCTTTGCGTCACCTCTGCTTACCTCACAAAGAATAGAGCTGACAGCTGACCATCATGCACATATTGTATGTTTTGAACCAGTGTCAGAAGAACTGGTCAGTAGCCTGCCTGAGTAACTATAGAATGGTTAAAAGGTGCAACTGCTGCTGAAAAGCATCTTTGCCCATAAGACAGCTCCTATGGTAAACATCTCTTAAGGGTAGAGAATGGGGCAGAGGACCTTCGTGTAGTTTAGCATTTTTTTAAGCTGGCAAGAAAGTGGCTGCAGACAGTGGAGATCCTAAGCCTCCTCCAAATATTGTGTACTAGGAACTTACTAATGAGCTGCTACAGGAAAAATTGTGTAGAGATTATGTTTATAGTTGATCTCAGAAAAAGATTAACAAAAACAATAAAACAGACATTACCTTGTAACAGCCGGTTTAGAAGAAACACCTTCACATTTACACCAGTAGATTGCCATCTACTGGTGTAAATGTGAAGTGGCAACCAAATGATTTTATAAATGGGGTCAAATCAAAATTCACGTTTGAGTTTTGACATGATACGCCTTCTTAAATTAGAAGTTGACAGCATTTACAACTACCAGGTTAGTAAGAAAAAAAAATATTATGTTTGAGCAATCAGATCAGATATTTGAGACCTGCCTGTTGGTGAGAGATAGGGTTGTAATAAGGTATCCCGCGGTATCTAAAAATAGCAACGGTATCAGTTTCATTACCGCCATTTAAATAAATGCTGCGCATATAGGTCTATAGGGGCCTAACATATTTGTAGCATCGTCATAACAAAAATGAAGTCCACTCCGTTCAATGTATCTGATTGAATTTTTACCCGAGAATTAGGTGACTGTGCAAAAGTGCATGCTAAAAAATGAACCTGAGCAGTTTAACAGATGTTTTAACACAGGTATGTCAGGCACTAATTTAGGCGCATCTGGGCAGAGCACCGTTATCTCGTCCAAGCATACGGACAAACCCCTCTGTTGAAAACACTTTTTCAGCCTTTTTTCTGCTTGCTTTTTTTCTTAGCTCTCATAAAAGGACGAAATGCAAATAAAACAGTAAAATAACACTTCGGACTGATCAGCAGTGTCCTCTGTGGGCGCTTTGCTCTTTCATGAGACTGAGCGGTGAAAGTAACTGCGTGGTTACGCCGGTCAATAGCTCAGCGACCCACCCAAATTCACCATAGAAACACCAATGACGATCCAGAAGGAAGTAACCCCAGAGATAGGTTATTGTATGAAGAGCGCTCCCTCCACTCTAGAAACCCCCTCCTCTTTATGTAAACAACCAGGACCTTCGTGATTGATCTCAAACTGACACAGAGTCATAGGAGGAGACATTAGCAGCGTTTTTTCGGGCTGGATTATAACTTTTGACCATGAAACAGCAAAGGTAAGACATACTTTATGATTTAGCAAAGTTTTTCTCTGCTACTCTTTGGCTGCTAGCTCGCCGAGTTTTCGTTGCACAGTGAGGAGGCAGACATCTTCGTGATCATCAGACTCTCTGCTTTCATATGATACCAGGCGTTTGCGGTTTGCGTGAAGTGGTGAATCAGCAGATGTAGTACATTTGACGTGCGCTATTTTCCTGTTTTCGTTACATGCGTATAGAATTTCTTGGGGTATGAATTATGTTTCGTTTGGGTGGCAATGCTTGGTAGAGGCTTTTAGCTCATTCTGGTATGCTACAAGTTAGGATTGGTGCTTCTTAGCGTGAGCATTGACCGTCTGAACTGCGCGCATGTTATGTTGCCCTGCAAAGTGATTTTTAATTAGTCACGGTAGTACCGTATAGCCCGGGAAAATGTGGGGAAGGTCTGACGGTATCAAAATTTGGATACCGCCCAACTATAGTGAGAGATGTAGGTTTGTATGTTTGAACACACAGACTGAGGAATAAATTGTTTTGAGATATTATTTATTTATTGTTTAACTTTTAAAAAGTGAGCTAATCTTTTAGCTCGAAAAATTCGAGTGGAGTTTGATCAGCTTGGGCTGGAAGCAAGCAACCTGACAACTGTCAGCGCATTCAGTCATTCAGTGTTGCTCGATATTGATTGGTGCACAGAAGTACATTTTTTTTTCCAACTGAGCCCCTCCCACTTCAAAACTGTAAGAAAGGTGCTGACAAAAAAAATTATACTAAAAAAATAAGAAACTTTAAAATTTCTCTCTTAGCCAAAATGGTGCAGGACCCCATCATCAACCAAACCCTTTTCGATACCTGATTTTTTTTTTTTTTTTTTTTTTTAATACAATTAAAATAACTAATATCCTTGGAAAAATATCAAACCATGCCTGAGTTTTGTCCTGCCTAAGATTTGGATCATATTTTGTACATTATTGATATCTCTGGAAAAGCTGTGCTTCAAGACGATTCCAATTTGCCTTTAAAAATCTTATGATAAGGGTATTTCTGATAATCAGTTCAGAGAATCTAAAACCTAACGATGTGTGCACCGTTGTGTCTACACCACGAACAGCGACTGTAGTCCAATCCTCCTTTGACAAGAGCTTGATAACAATCTGTTCTAGTTCAGTGTTACAACTCCTTATCAATAACCAGGGCAACAACTTTGCAGTTTCTGGGTTAAGCTTTTAAATGAGCACACACTGTATGATTATGCAATCTGTGCTTCTCAGTGTTATACACCAAGTAAAACTGATATAGTGAAACGCTGGGATTGTTTTAAATATTTAATATTGGCTTTTAATTTTTAAGATTAGGGTTTTAAGTATGTTTAACATTAAAATCATTTCTAGAAGCCGTAATATTATGAGACCATATATTATCTCATTCAAAAAATAAACTAAGTAGACCACTGAAATGTGTTGCTGTAGATGCAAGGTATCTCTTTAGCTTTCACTATGATGACAGTTTCAGAAAAATGTGGAAGTATCAAGAAACTCACACATCCACGTTTGTTCATCTACAAATTTGTGTGTGACCTAGGGCGAAATAACAGGATAGTATTGGTGTTAAATGACCATTTTAAGATTAGAAGATAAGATTCTAAAGTTAAATTATCTTGTGCAGAAGGCTGCTTGAATGGATTCACATGTTCCTACACAAAAATACACACTCTGAAATTTGCAGATCGTTTTTAAGGAAAGCTTTATGAAACTAGTCGCCTTTGTCCTTCCACACGTACACAGACAGTGGACTTTGGAGCTGCGACAGCGCTGTATGTAATTCCAGCCTACCCTCCATATGGAGCAACTTTGGTATAAAAGGCCCATGAGGAGGTTAAGGCCTCAGTCTCATCTGAGTACTCACCAAGGGAGCCCAAAGGAGAGAACTGCACAGAGCCTATGATGGGGGAATCTAAGCTCTGTCTTTCCCTCCTCCTAATCACACTTACCTTGACTTGTAAGTATATTCAAAATTTACATCATGTTAGTTCTGATTTGGAATACTACGAATGCAGTATATCAGTATGAAAGGGAAAAAACAAGTAGTACAAGAGTTTTCCTGTATGATGAAATAAAGTTTTACATCAAATTTTCTTATGATTGTCTTTACAGATGCCCAAGAGAAGCATGCAACCTGCCTGAGTGAGTTCCAGTATTTTGATTTTAATAATTACAGAATCAGAACATGATGCAAATGCAAATTACTCTGCAGCTGTTCAAGAAACTTCCAGCTGACACTCTTAGGTTATGAGAGGTAGACTGAACTTTAGTATTAGTATAGTATATTCTCACATTCCTGTATCAAAACACTGTATGATCTTATCCATACAGCATTTTTTAAAATCAGGGATAAAATACTAAGGCAATCTTTTACACATCCTCACAGTTTTTGCAGTGTAGTGAAATCTAATGCAAAATCATTATCTTCTCCACCAGTAAACCAAAGGTACAAAGCCTACCATAAATATGAATACCTATACGAAGCTGAGTCCTTGAATGCTATCAATGGTGCTTCAGATCTCAGGAATGGACCTAAAGTCACTTGCAAGGTACATGCCACAACAGCTAAATTTCATCATTCTATATTTTACTAAATTGTGTATCATTTTCTTTCTACACTATATTAGCAGGGAAAAGCTAAAATAATCTTTTAAAACAGGTAGAAATTGAAGTACCTCAGACTTGTAGTTTCATCGTCCGCACCACTGGCTGTAGCCTGAGTGAGGTGGCCAACATGGATGCAGAGGGCAACCCTGTGTTCAGTCCCACACCCAGCTCTGATGCCTTTGCTGCTGAAATGGAGAGGTCAGTTACATGAACAGTTTTCTGTTATGTGGCACATCCAAGGGGCATAAACACACTGTTTGAAATTAAACATACATGTTATACAATTTAATGGTAAAAGTCTCACATTTTCTGTAGATATCCTCTGAAGGTTGTGGTTGAGGGTGTGTATGATGTGAAACTGTATCCTGAGGAGGGTGAGACAACAACCATCTTGAACTTCAAGAGGGGTATCATCTCTGCCCTGGCTGTTCCTCTGCTGGAAGAAGAGAAGAATAAGAATATGGTAAGTCTCCTACTTATTACTGTACACTAAAAAGTAAAGACATCTCACTGAATGTGAGCATTGCTTCTTTATGTACAATCAAAAAGAGTGGAACAGCAATGAAATGATATCTATGTTCTCAACCACTTCCAGCCGACTATCCATGGCATGTGCAAGACGCATTACTCCATCAAAGCTAGAGAAGAGATCGCAACTGACATCAGCCTCACTAGGGATCTGTCCAGATGTGACAAATTCATCCCCATGAGAGATCACACCAGCCCTCTGGCGCTTATCTCTGGCATGGTGAGATATCCAAACAACACATTGTTGGATCTGCTTTGAAATGATGATAAATTACATTTTTCCTAATGAAAACTTTACTGACTCACTCATCAAAAATTACATCACTATAGTAATTATGTTTCTGATTCTGTAATCAATTAGTGTCTGTAGTGTTTTTTGTAGTGTATTGTGGCATGTAAGACCAACCCATAACAGTACAATCACATTCACAATGTTGTTAAATTCATTAGACAAGAATCTTAACAGCTGAATTCTGTGTCTTTCAGCACTACCCTCTTGCCCAGCTGGTCAGAAGCTCACAGACCTGCAACTACAAGTTCGACAATGAGAAGAAACACATGACCTCTGGGTCCTGCACTGAGAACCACATCCTCATTCCCTTCTCTCACAAGTAAATCCAACCTTGCACTACGCCCTATCAAATGCTCTGTTATGTAAATGTACGTAGTGATATGTCTTGTGCAAGAGATCTACAGTATTTTGAACCATGTGTTTCTTCTTACAGGGGAGAATATGGAGTTACCAACATTGGAAAGCAAGAACTGACTCTGGTTCAGGTTTCTCCTCACAATGAC
>JBBMOE010000374.1:0-14472 GCA_037975065.1 Chaetodon trifasciatus
AATGCAAAGTGCAGCACCACTGGAAAAGTCTTTGGAACTCACATGAGTCACAACACTGAGCTTGAAGTCATTGGTCTTGCTGCCAGAATCACCAATGATGCTCGCTTCAACTCTCAGCCTCTGCGCTATGACCACACCATCCGTTGCAGTATTGTTCCTTTTGATTTCAACCTTGATGCCATTTTCAATGCTAATGGAGACATGACAATGTATGGCAAGCACAGTGCCCTGCTCTATGGCAAGTTCCTCCTCAGAGCACAACCCCTGGCTTTTGCAAGCTCGCATGAATGCAGAGCATCAGTAACCCAGCAGCTAGATAATGGATTTTCCCTTGAGACCACATTTGAGAACAAGATGGATAATGTTTTGTCACTCCAAGAGCAGAAGACCAGTTTTAGAATGAAGTCTAATGTGAACAAGCATGCCTTTGTTCAGGACATGAGTGTCTACAACACTCCTGAGAAAACTGGCATTGAGATTGACAGCACCATCTTCACAAACATCCTCAATACAGACTCCACAGAAAACCAGCAATTCGCCATGTCTGGCTTCGTCAAGTATGACAAGAACATGGACAGTCATATAATTCATTTTCCTCTAACTGAAAATCTGCCTGTCTTCTTAGAAAGCATCAAGAGCTTTGTTGTGCATGTTGCAGAGGCACTGCAAGACTACATCAGCAATGAGGAAATAAGGAGTAAACTTGAGGCTCTTCCCCAGCATGTAAGTGACATTGTTTCTAAACTTAATGTAGAAGGCAACCTAATTCAGCTGAAGACATATTTCAGTGACTTTACCCAAGAATATGTCATCTCCATGGACGATGTGGAAGCGTCTTTGCAAAACTTGAAAGTTACTGTTGAGAAACTGCTGTCTGATCTCACCGTCTACATCCAAAACTTTGCTGGTATGATGAAGGAGATGATTGTTAGAGGCACCCTGCCAGAAACCCTCATTCAGAAAATCCAGCAACAGCTGAATGCCATTAATGAGGAGTATGACATCAAGGCCATGGTTGTGTATGTGATTGATACCATAAGAGAGATGGTCGAACAGATTGACCTAGAAAAACTGAAAGGTAGCAGCATTGCATTCCTGCATGATATTGATATGAAATATGAAATCAAATCTACTCTGCAGACAATCATGCGTGATACAAAACAAATAATTGAGACATTGGACATACAGAAATTTGCTGCTGAGTTGAAGAGGTTCATTTCATCTATCAACTTTAAAGGCAGCATTGATAAATTAGTCAGACGGATTCCCACAAAGATGTTCAACGATATAACAGATTATATTATGGAAATTATTCAGGACTTTGACATCCTAGGTAAGATCAACACATTCTATGCCAAGATGAGAGAGTTGATGGTCAAGTTTGAGGTTGACAAAAATGTTCAAGCTATCTTGGAAAATGCTGTGGAGCTCATCAAGCAGTTCAGAATTGAGGAAAGCATTCAGGCTGTAACCAAGAGGGTGAAGGATGCTGACTTTCCCACCATATTCATGCAAGCCTTCCAGTATGCTATCAAGTACCTGAAAACAACTGAGGTCAAGGATATAATTGAAGAGCTGAATGGGTTTATTGAATTTATTGTGACTGAGCTGAGGCAATTGGACTACAATGACTTTGTAGCATCTGCCAATCAACTTATTGTGGAGTTCAATCAGATGATTAGGAATCTTGAAATCCCCCAGAGGCTTGAGGCAGCAAGAGATTTTGTCAACCTTGTCTTAACTTCTGTCAGGGACTTTATGGAACGCCTGAGAGAAATCAAAGTTGCAGAAATGATTAAATCTGTAAAGGATATCATTGACCAGCTTGTGTTTGATAACCTTAGGACATTTGCTGAATTTCTAAAACAGGAAATTACAGATTTTGATGTCAAAGATAAGATGGAAAGTGTGAGCAAATACTACAAGAAGGTCATGAGCATCACCATTTCTTTGTTCACCGATATGGTTGAGATGATTACAAACATGGTACCTGAGCAAAAAATTGTCAGCGAGATTCAGCAAATTATTGATGGGCTCATTACTGAACTTAAGAAAGCTGAGTGGAACACGCCATCCTTCATCGTTCCTTTCACTGATCTTGTTGTGCCTTCCACAAAGTTCCGCATGGATAAGCTTGGACAGTTTGAAATCCCAACACAGCTGGACATCCCTGAATTCACTATCCTGGGCTTCCACACTGTGAAAGCCACCACAGTTTCAATTGATAGCATCAAGCAGAGAATCATTGATCTTATTGATTTCATTGTAAACTTTGAGATCAAAATGCTTGATGTGGATGCTATCTTTGGAGACCTGACAATGAACTACCTTCCTTCGATGCCTGCCATAACTTTGCCAGAAGTCACTCTTCCTGAGATCTCATTCCCTACCATCCCACAAGTTCCTGTAGAAAAGCTGGTTAAGTCTCTTCAGGTTCCTGAGATAAAGCTTCCAACCATTCCAAGTGAGATCATGCTCCCATGCTTTGGAAAACTCTCTGGTGAGATCAAATTCCGGACTCCCGTCTTCACTGTCAAGACGTCTGCTGAGTTCCAGAACTCTACTGAGACTGAAATGACACCTAAATTCACTGGATTCCTTACTTCTGAGGCCACATCTCCAAGTTTTGAGATTCTTAATTACAAAGTTGACTCCACTGCTCGTATTGCCATCCCAAAAATGAGTCGCATTGTCTTTTCAGAGACTCTTAATTTGAACCATTATGCTCTTGGAGTTCAACATCAGGCATCTGTAACACTCTATGGCCCATCAGCCCAGGCTGAAGCAAAAACTACAATTAAGGTTACCACTTCTCCATACACTGCTGACTTTATGAATACAGCCTTTATCGGTATGGGAGGAGGGATGTCTGCCTCTGTTGACACAACTTATACTCATTTACTGGACCTCCCAGTTCTCAAGGTCAGAAATGAGGCCACTGTAACCCAGAAAGCAATTGCTCGCCAAAATGGCTACACCCTCACTCTAACAGTTGACAATTCAGGCAATGGCAAGTTTAATAATGAAGATGGCAACCACAAGAGCAACTTGCAATTGTCACTTTCTCCCAGCATTGCCACTCTGACTTTCTCTGGTGATACAGACTCTTCTGTCTTAAAGATGAAACAGCAAGTTACTGCTGAATCTGGCATCCTTAGCTACTTCAAGTTTAACGTCCGCAATGAGGCAGAGGCACCAGTTATTAAGAACAGTCTTTTTGTGGCATCTGGACATGCCAGCCTTTACGATATGAAGGTTGAGCTGAAAGCAAATCATGACACAGAATTTTATGGTGCAGTCAGTGGAATCCTGTCCAATGGAATTAATATTATAGCCCATCCCCTTGAGTTTGTCTTTGAATTCCAAAACAAAGGAAATGCCAGAGTCAACATTTTTGAAACCCTGACTGCTAAGATAGAGCTACAGAATGATCACTCAGCCATCTTCAAGCCTGACAACCAACAGATAAACACTGTAGCTTTGGCTCGTCTTAATCAGTACAAAATGTTCTACAACTTCACTGTGGACAATAATGAGAGGGAGGTTGGTATCTTTGTTGCCATGGAAAGTGAGGCCAATCTTGACTTCCTGACATCCCCCATCAGCATTCCTGAGATTGACCTGCCTTATGTTGACTTTCATACACCAGCGATCAGTGATCTAAACTTGTATGAGCAAACTGGATTGAAGAATATTTTGACTACCACTGAGCAGACTGTGGATATTGATGCAAAGATTGTTTACCAGAAAAGCCAGTCCAGCCCCCTTGTTGATATGATGGGTCTGATCCAGATTCCCTCTATGGGTAACATGATCACAGAGCTGTCCTTCAAGTCTGCCATCATTAATCTGAATGCCAATGCTGGACTGTATGCTGAGGATGATCTTGTGTTCCGTCTTGGAGCTACCACAGCCTCTGTGTTTGAGGCTCTAAAAGCCAAACTTGATGGAACCACCAGTCTGACCACCAAGAGAGGAATCAAGTTGGCCAATTCCCTGTCCCTTGAAAATCGTCACATTGAAGGCACTCATGACAGCACCATCAGTGTGAGTACTGAGACTTTTGATACTACAGTCTCTGTGGCTACTGTTGCAAAGATGGCCCTGCCTATACTCAACCTGGAAGTAAACCAAAATCTGGTTGCAGACACCAAAACCAAAGCAAATGCTGTGTCCACTTTGAGTATAAAGGGTAATTTCAACATCCCTGTGATCAAGGCTGTTGGAAAGACTGAGGCAGACCACAGTCTGAAGCTGGATGGGACCTTTGAGTATGTTTCCATGGAGACATCCATGAAAGCAAACATGGATGGCACTGTGCTTGAAGATTATCTGTTTTTGGGAGTCCTGGATAATGAGGTTAATCTGTATCTGAATAATGATGGCCTACGTTCCACCTCCAAGGTTATTGGTGATGCCAAACTTAACTATGGCACCACCAAAGTCATTGACATGGATATAAATGAGAATCTTGCTGTTGAAGCCTCCCTGAGCCGTGTGTATGCAGTGCTGAAGTATACTGGCAACAATGAAGCAAACATGTTCAATTTCAACACCAGTGGGAAACATGTTGCTCAGGCAACAATTGATCTTGCTCCAGCCTCATCCTTTACTGCTGATATTGAGATTGATATTTCTCAGCCAAGCAACCTGGGTGACTTCACCATCTTTGAGAAAACTGTTGCTGAAGTCACTGCTGTTCAGCAGAAGATGTCTACCAATGTCAAGTTTGTAAGCCCTCTGTACACCACAAACCTGGCAATTGAAGTAGATGGCAGAGCTCCTGTCTTCAAAGTCACCTTCAAGTCCTCAGCCACTTCTGTCATTGTGTTCTTGGACTATGAGATGGATGGTGAGTTGATTGAGTTTCTTGAACATTTTATCTGTTCTATGTTGAAAGGATTGTTGAGCACTAATTCTTGCAAAAAAAATATTTCTTTCAATAGCTTCTACAAATGCAAACTTTGAGAATGATGCTCTGAACGTGATTAGCAAGGTTGCCCTGACACACGCTGACCTGACCATGGATGTCAATCATGTCATTACCCAAGTCTTGAGGTAACATTCTGTTTGTTTTACAATACATATTAAGCAATGTCTTCTGATATTCAGTGTTTAAAGTAATTTATTTAATTTTCTTTACATTTTAGGAGAAAGCGCCAGGCTGTTGACAGGTAAATACTGAACCAAAAAATAGGCTCCATCCAATTAAATAGTAGGTCAAGAATTAATTGGGGTTTTTTCATTTTATGTGAAATGTTTTCTTTCTCTTTCAGCCCCTCTCACCATGCTCTGAATGTGGACATCACCAGTCCTACTTTCACTGATGTGAACCTTCGTTATGCTGCTCGCAGAGATGCTATCAGTGCCTCAGTATCTACCCCCTCCACTGGCTTTCTTGGCCTTCAGGTTAATGGCAGAGTCCCATCTCAGATGAGCGCAAGAGTCTATGGTCGTTATCCTGTGAGTGTAATTAATGACTTTTTTTGATGCACTTGGAAATTAAATACTAAAATCAAAATATATCAGAAATAATATTTTATTTTCTTCTATTCAACAGTATGCCCCAGATGTTGATGTTGACATGTTGGTCATCAGATCATCTTCTAAGGATGTTGATAAGATGAACCTACAGATTATCTACAACATGGAAGTACCCAAATTAATGCTGTCTGAAGTCAAGGCAAGACTGCCTTCTATCATCAATGCATTCACAGTGTTTGCTGACAACTACCAGATCACAAAGAACATGGAGGACTTGAAGAACTCTGTTGTTTACCACATCAACGAGGCTTATGATGCTGCAACCAACTATGATGTTCAAATGAGCGAGCTGTCAATCTTCTTCAGGAACATCTTTGTTCAGTACCAAAAGACTGTCCAGGTCTTCCTGGATGCTGTCATCAAGGTCTTGAGGGAGACCAAGTTCAAACTGCCTGGGTCTGATGAGGTGACCACTCTCCCTGAGGTCCTAAAGAAGCTGACCAACAGCATTGCTGCTATGCTTGATATGGCCATTCAGAGTATTTATGAGAACATGGAGGTCTACTATAATTTCTTTGTTGAGAAGATCAGCAGTGTTAAATTACGCATGCCAGTTGGTGATGCAATCACTGGAAACCAGATCTTGGATCAGGTCAAAACAGCTTTCAAGAAAATCTTTGATGAAATGGTGGACTTTGTGAAAAATATGGAGAGTCTTGACACAATGTTAGTGAAGATTGGTGAGACCCTTCAGGCTGTTGTTGAGAAATCTCAGGAGTTTGTTGACTCTGTCAAATCTGATTATTTAGATGAAGTGTTTGTCAACCTCAACGTCCTCTATCGTAACCTTATCACAGTCATAAAGAATGCTGTTGACAAGATCTCTGCCTTAAATATGGAGGAGTTCAACAATCTATTTGAGAAAGTTATGGACATGTTCATTTATGTGGTGGACCAGTTCGGAAAGACTGTTCATCTTTTCCTGCAGAAAGCTTCAGACGAGGCTCAAACCTACATGAAAGTTTCTGAAGGAAGGCTTGAGATTGACCTTCCATTTCTGTTCCAACAGTGAGGAACCCTCACAGACTGAGTTCTAAGTCCATATGAAACACTACCATCTGTTCAAAACACGTGCTTGGAAGAAATATGGACAATTAGCTCTTTAACCATATTTATAACAATGAGTTTAACAAAAAAAAACCCTGTTGTATCATTTTCATAGATGGTTTACTGTGTACAAATATTGAAAATGTAAAGTTTTACTGAAACTCTTCCTGCAAAGAGTGAAAAGCATCAATAAAATACACCAATGCAATCTGTGAATGTCTGATGTCCTGTTTTCATAGTGTTTTTTTATACATTAAATTAAAATTTACATAAATAGGAGCAACACCTCAAAATTATATTCAATTTTATTTAGAGTCATGATTAATCTTTTTTTTTTTTTTTTTTTTGGTACTTTTAGATAACTCAGGATCTGTGGAATTGACTAATTAGCTTCTCCAATCAGATCGGGACATCACTTATTATTAGTCATGCTAGTGGAAAGTCCTGCAAACTGTATTCTGGTACAGTATGTTTATGCTATGTTGTCAACCAAATTTGCATATATCAAATGCATGCATACACTATACTGTACTATTACTTAAGTACAAATTTGATGTACTTGTACTTAAGTATTTCTATTTTATACAACTTTATACTACTGCTGCAATACATCTCATGGGCATGTATTGTACTTCTTACTCCACCACATTTGTCTGACAGCTTTAGTTTCTTGTTACTTTTCAGATCGCAATTTTGCATACCTTCCCTGTCCATTAAAAACCATGTATCTCCAAATTTGGTGATTTTCAATTTTTCTGACAAACCGGAGGATTAAGTGTTCCTTTGTGGGTTGAGAACATTCTACCTCTTAAATTAGATAAACTATTTATAGGTGAAGTTGGAAATTTATATACGCTTAAGTCAATAAATCTCGTTTTTTTGCGACTCCACAGATGCAATGTTAACAAACCACAGTTTTAGGGTTTAGTTGGTTAGGACATCTCCTTTGTGCATGACACAAATAACTTTTTCCAACTATTGTTCACAGATTACAACAGTTACAGATTATTTCCCTTATAATTCACTCTATCATAATTCCACTGGGTCGTACTAAATTGACCTAGTTTTAGATGCTTCTGATGCTTCTGCTTCTAGCTAAATGTCACCATTTGAGTTCAAGTAGAGGTGTCTCTCTGGTTGTATTTTAAGGCCTACCTTCAAACTCAGTGTCTGTTTGCTTGACATCATGAGAAAATCAAAAGAAATCAACCAAGACCTCAGAAAAAAAAAGTCTGGTTCATCCTTATGGGAGAAATTTCCAGACACCTAAGGGTACATTATTCATGTGTACAAACAAAAATGTGCAAAACCATGGGACCATACCCCCATTATACTGCTCAGGGGGTAGTTGTTTTGTCTCCTAGAGATAAATGTATTTAGGCACAAAAAGTGCAAATAATCCCAGAACAATAGCAAAGGACTTTTCAAGATGCTGGACAAAATGGGTTAAGAGTCTATATCCACAGTAAAATGAGTCCTATATCAACATAATCTGAAAGGCTGCACAGCAAGGAAGAAGCCACTACTACTACCATGAAAAAGTCAGACTACAGTTTGCAACTACAAAAGATATTACTTTTGGAGAAATGTCCTCTGGTGTGATGAAACAAAAATGTAACAGCATCATCATGTGGCAGCATACTTTAATTTGCTGCAGCAGGGACTGATGCACTTCACAAAATAGATGGCGTCATGAAGGAAAAAAAAAACACAGTATATGGATATAAAGCAACATCTAAACACATCACCCACAAAATTTAAAGCTTGGTCACAAATGTCTCTTACAAATGAACAATGACCACAAGCATACTTTGAAAGTTCTGCAAATGGTTTAAGGACAACATAGCTAAGATATTGGAGTGTCCATCACAAAGTCCTGATCTGCATTCAATAGAAAATTAGCAGCAGAACTGGATAGCATGTTGTGAACAAGGAGGCCTAAAAACCTGACTCAGTTACAGCAAAGTTCACAGGACAGCAACACTACAAACATGATGATCTTACATAATATAAAAAAGTTGTTAAAATTTAGCATGACCTCACACATCTACAGCAGTAAAATACAACACACACATTAATGCAGCAGTAATATTAATCCAAAAACATCATATATAATAGTTTCTAATAGTTTTTACTGCAGAATGAGTAGTTTTACTTTTGATACTTTCAGTAACCCTTTGCTGATAAAACATGCTTTTATTTAAGTACTGTTTTATCTTGTCTGTCTTGTGGAGTACTTTCATAGTGTTGTATGAGAACTTTGACTTAAGTAAAGGATCTGAGTACTTCTTCCACCACTGACAAAACAACACAACACAGGAAAGAATTAATACAAATCCAGAGCAGATGATGAAAAAAAAAAAAAAAGGCTATCATAGCAACATCTACACACATGCAAACAGCCCAGCAAGCTACCAGCTACTCAAAGGGCAAGCAAACAGAAAATGCATTCGTGGCTTTGCATGGACCTTTAGGATCCTGACAAACCAACCTGACCTAAAGAACTGGGCAAAGTCCAGCTGGCCATTCTTTGCGTCACCTCTGCTTACCTCACAAAGAATAGAGCTGACAGCTGACCATCATGCACATATTGTATGTTTTGAACCAGTGTCAGAAGAACTAGTCAGTAGCCTGCCTGAGTAACTATAGAATGGTTAAAAGGTGCAACTGCTGCTGAAAAGCATCTTTGCCCATAAGACAGCTCCTACGGTAAACATCTCTTAAGGGTAGAGAATGGGGCAGTGGACCTTCGTGTAGTTTAGCAATTTTTTAAGCTGGCAAGAAAGTGGCTGCAGACAGTGGAGATCCTAAGCCTCCTCCAAATATTGTGTACCAGGAACTTACTAATGAGCTGCTACAGGAAAAATTGTGCAGGGATTATGTTTATAGTTGATCTCAGAAAAAGATTAACAAAAACAATAAAACAGACATTACCTTGTAACAGCCGGTTTAAAAGAAACACCTTCACATTTACACCAGTAGATTGCCATCTACTGGTGTAAATGTGAAGTGGCAACCAAATGATTTTATAAATGGAGTCCAATCAAAATTCACGTTTGAGTTTTGACATGATACGCCTTCTTAAATTAGAAGTTGACAGCATTTACAACTACCAGGTTAGTAAGAAAAAAAATATATTATGTTTGAGCAACCAGATCAGATATTTGAGACCTGCCTGTTGGTGAGAGATAGGGTTGTAATAAGGTATCCCGCGGTATCTAAAAATAGCAACGGTATCAGTTTCATTACCGCCATTTAAATAAATGCTGCGCATATAGGTCTATAGGGGCCTAACATATTTGTAGCATCGTCATAACAAAAATGAAGTCCACTCCGTTCAATGTATCTGATTGAATTTTTACCCGAGAATAAGGTGACTGTGCAAAAGTACATGCTAAAAAATGAACCTGAGCAGTTTAACAGATGTTTTAACACAGGTATGTCAGGTGCTAATTTAGGCGCATCTGGGCAGAGCACCGTTATCTCGTCCAAGCATACGGACAAACTCCTCTGTTGAAAACACTTTTTCAGCCTTTTTTCTGCTTGCTTTTCTTCTTAGCTCTCATAAAAGGACGAAATGCAAATAAAACAGTAAAATAACACTTCGGACTGATCAGCAGTGTCCTCTGTGGGCGCTTTGCTCTTTCATGAGACTGAGCGGTGAAACTAACTGCGTGGTTACGCCGGTCAATAGCTCAGCGACCCACCCAAATTCACCATAGAAACACCAATGACGATCCAGAAGGAAGTAACCCCAGAGATAGGTTATTGTATGAAGAGCGCTCCCCCCACTCTAGAAACCCCCTCCTCTTTATGTAAACAACCAGGACCTTCGTGATTGATCTCAAACTGACACAGAGTCATAGGAGGAGACATTAGCAGCGTTTTTTCGGGCTGGATTATAACTTTTGACCATGAAACAGCAAAGGTAAGACATACTTTATGATTTAGCAAAGTTTTTCTCTGCTACTCTTTGGCTGCTAGCTCGCCGAGTTTTCGTTGCACAGTGAGGAGGCAGACATCTTCGTGATCATCAGACTCTCTGCTTTCATATGATACCAGGCGTTTGCGGTTTGCGTGAAGTGGTGAATCAGCAGATGTAGTACATTTGACGTGCGCTATTTTCCTGTTTTCGTTACATGCGTATAGAATTTCTTGGGGTATGAATTATGTTTCGTTTGGGTGGCAATGCTTGGTAGAGGCTTTTAGCTCATTCTGGTATGCTACAAGTTAGGATTGGTGCTTCTTAGCGTGAGCATTGACCGTCTGAACTGCGCGCATGTTATGTTGCCCTGCAAAGTGATTTTTAATTAGTCACGGTAGTACCGTATAGCCCGGGAAAATGTGGGGAAGGTCTGACGGTATCAAAATTTGGATACCGCCCAACTATAGTGAGAGATGTAGGTTTGTATGTTTGAACACACAGACTGAGGAATAAATTGTTTTGAGATATTATTTATTTATTGTTTAACTTTTAAAAAGTGAGCTAATCTTTTAGCTCGAAAAATTCGAGTGGAGTTTGATCAGCTTGGGCTGGAAGCAAGCAACCTGACAACTGTCAGCGCATTCAGTCATTCAGTGTTGCTCGATATTGATTGGTGCACAGAAGTACATTTTTTTTTCCAACTGAGCCCCTCCCACTTCAAAACTGTAAGAAAGGTGCTGACAAAAAAAATTATACTAAAAAAATAAGAAACTTTAAAATTTCTCTCTTAGCCAAAATGGTGCAGGACCCCATCATCAACCAAACCCTTTTCGATACCTGATTTTTTTTTTTTTTTTTTTTTTTAATACAATTAAAATAACTAATATCCTTGGAAAAATATCAAACCATGCCTGAGTTTTGTCCTGCCTAAGATTTGGATCATATTTTGTACATTATTGATATCTCTGGAAAAGCTGTGCTTCAAGACGATTCCAATTTGCCTTTAAAAATCTTATGATAAGGGTATTTCTGATAATCAGTTCAGAGAATCTAAAACCTAACGATGTGTGCACCGTTGTGTCTACACCACGAACAGCGACTGTAGTCCAATCCTCCTTTGACAAGAGCTTGATAACAATCTGTTCTAGTTCAGTGTTACAACTCCTTATCAATAACCAGGGCAACAACTTTGCAGTTTCTGGGTTAAGCTTTTAAATGAGCACACACTGTATGATTATGCAATCTGTGCTTCTCAGTGTTATACACCAAGTAAAACTGATATAGTGAAACGCTGGGATTGTTTTAAATATTTAATATTGGCTTTTAATTTTTAAGATTAGGGTTTTAAGTATGTTTAACATTAAAATCATTTCTAGAAGCCGTAATATTATGAGACCATATATTATCTCATTCAAAAAATAAACTAAGTAGACCACTGAAATGTGTTGCTGTAGATGCAAGGTATCTCTTTAGCTTTCACTATGATGACAGTTTCAGAAAAATGTGGAAGTATCAAGAAACTCACACATCCACGTTTGTTCATCTACAAATTTGTGTGTGACCTAGGGCGAAATAACAGGATAGTATTGGTGTTAAATGACCATTTTAAGATTAGAAGATAAGATTCTAAAGTTAAATTATCTTGTGCAGAAGGCTGCTTGAATGGATTCACATGTTCCTACACAAAAATACACACTCTGAAATTTGCAGATCGTTTTTAAGGAAAGCTTTATGAAACTAGTCGCCTTTGTCCTTCCACACGTACACAGACAGTGGACTTTGGAGCTGCGACAGCGCTGTATGTAATTCCAGCCTACCCTCCATATGGAGCAACTTTGGTATAAAAGGCCCATGAGGAGGTTAAGGCCTCAGTCTCATCTGAGTACTCACCAAGGGAGCCCAAAGGAGAGAACTGCACAGAGCCTATGATGGGGGAATCTAAGCTCTGTCTTTCCCTCCTCCTAATCACACTTACCTTGACTTGTAAGTATATTCAAAATTTACATCATGTTAGTTCTGATTTGGAATACTACGAATGCAGTATATCAGTATGAAAGGGAAAAAACAAGTAGTACAAGAGTTTTCCTGTATGATGAAATAAAGTTTTACATCAAATTTTCTTATGATTGTCTTTACAGATGCCCAAGAGAAGCATGCAACCTGCCTGAGTGAGTTCCAGTATTTTGATTTTAATAATTACAGAATCAGAACATGATGCAAATGCAAATTACTCTGCAGCTGTTCAAGAAACTTCCAGCTGACACTCTTAGGTGATGAGAGGTAGACTGAACTTTAGTATTAGTATAGTATATTCTCACATTCCTGTATCAAAACACTGTATGATCTTATCCATACAGCATTTTTTAAAATCATGGATAAAATACTAAGGCAATCTTTTACACATCCTCACAGTGTTTGCAGTGTAGTGAAATCTAATGCAAAATCATTATCTTCTCCACCAGTAAACCAAAGGTACAAAGCCTACCATAAATATGAATACCTGTACGAAGCTGAGTCCTTGAATGCTATCAATGGTGCTTCAGATCTCAGGAATGGACCTAAAGTCACTTGCAAGGTACATGCCACAACAGCTAAATTTCATCATTCTATATTTTACTAAATTGTGTATCATTTTCTTTCTACACTATATTAGCAGGGAAAAGCTAAAATAATCTTTTAAAACAGGTTGAAATTGAAGTACCTCAGACTTGTAGTTTCATCGTCCGCACCACTGGCTGTAGCCTGAGTGAGGTGGCCAACATGGATGCAGAGGGCAACCCTGTGTTCAGTCCCACACCCAGCTCTGATGCCTTTGCTGCTGAAATGGAGAGGTCAGTTACATGAACAGTTTTCTGTTATGTGGCACATCCAAGGGGCATAAACACACTGTTTGAAATTAAACATACATGTTATACAATTTAATGGTAAAAGTCTCACATTTTCTGTAGATATCCTCTGAAGGTTGTGGTTGAGGGTGTGTATGATGTGAAACTGTATCCTGAGGAGGGTGAGACAACAACCATCTTGAACTTCAAGAGGGGTATCATCTCTGCCCTGGCTGTTCCTCTGCTGGAAGAAGAGAAGAATAAGAATATGGTAAGTCTCCTACTTATTACTGTACACTAAAAAGTAAAGACATCTCACTGAATGTGAGCATTGCTTCTTTATGTACAATCAAAAAGAGTGGAACAGCAATGAAATGATATCTATGTTCTCAACCACTTCCAGCCGACTATCCATGGCATGTGCAAGACGCATTACTCCATCAAAGCTAGAGAAGAGATCGCAACTGACATCAGCCTCACTAGGGATCTGTCCAGATGTGACAAATTCATCCCCATGAGAGATCACACCAGCCCTCTGGCGCTTATCTCTGGCATGGTGAGATATCCAAACAACACATTGTTGGATCTGCTTTGAAATGATGATAAATTACATTTTTCCTAATGAAAACTTTACTGACTCACTCATCAAAAATTACATCACTATAGTAATTATGTTTCTGATTCTGTAATCAATTAGTGTCTGTAGTGTTTTTTGTAGTGTATTGTGGCATGTAAGACCAACCCATAACAGTACAATCACATTCACAATGTTGTTAAATTCATTAGACAAGAATCTTAACAGCTGAATTCTGTGTCTTTCAGCACTACCCTCTTGCCCAGCTGGTCAGAAGCTCACAGACCTGCAACTACAAGTTCGACAATGAGAAGAAACACATGACCTCTGGGTCCTGCACTGAGAACCACATCCTCATTCCCTTCTCTCACAAGTAAATCCAACCTTGCACTACGCCCTATCAAATGCTCTGTTATGTAAATGTACGTAGTGATATGTCTTGTGCAAGAGATCTACAGTATTTTGAACCATGTGTTTCTTCTTACAGGGGAGAATATGGAGTTACCAACATTGGAAAGCAAGAACTGACTCTGGTTCAGGTTTCTCCTCACAATGAC
>JBBMOE010000375.1:0-14396 GCA_037975065.1 Chaetodon trifasciatus
CACACACACACACACACACACACACACACACACACACACACACACACACAGCGAGAGAAAGAGCAATATTTCTTACCAGCTTGTGAAATGATGGTGGATTTAGGTCCCTTGGTGTCAAATGGAAAACATACGGTTTGAAGCTGCATCTGTTTCAGGTTTTCTTGCTGTTGTTCAAGGTCCTGCTTTGTCCTGGCGAGCTCAGCCATAACCTGCTCTTCCTTACGCTTTCGATCCTCCTCATCCTTGACAAAAAAAATCCCAAAAGAACTGTTACCCACATGTTAACCTTTATGGAATCAGAAATCAATACAGGGGATCGCATTTTTCTTGCCACCCATACATACAGATTGCTGATCTTTTATGAACCATTCTGGCTGACATAAAGAGTCGTTTTGGTCAGTCATCAGTCAAAAACTGCGTGAGAAAAAACATATATAGTCGAACTGGACTATAAGTCGCATTTATTTGGAAATTTATTTCACAAAATCAAAGACCAAGAACAGACATTTAATCTGTAAAGGAAAGTTATTCAACTACACGCTAGCACACAGAACAACAGGCTGAACAGGTGTCCGGTGTGTTAACGTAACACATAAACGGTTATTCAACTATACAACAGTCAAACGTGAGGGGGGCCTCGTCCATGTTGATGGTTCAGTTACCTGCTTTTCAACGAACTCACGGAAACTGTCGACCTCGGCTTGGAAGTCTGCTGGCAGCTCCTGACACACCGGTGTCCGTGCTCTGATAGAGAGGCGGTTGCGTTGCATGAAACGGTAACACCAAGAAGGCCCGCATGCAAAGTCATTTATATTCATCTCTTTGGCAACTACCAAAGCGTGGAGGCGTAACTGCATCGTTGACAAGCCTCTCCCGGCAGCACGTTGTTCAAGCACCCATCTGTGGACTCGTTCCTCCAGCTCTGGCCATCTTGCTTTCAGTCCGCGATTAGCTTTCTTTGTTTTCTTCATTGCAGTGAGAGTAACCTCTGCTTTTCGCCAGTCCCTCACAAGTTTCTCACTCACTCCAAACTTTCTTTCTGAAGCTCGATTACCGTTTTCGGATGCATATTTTACTACCTGCAGTTTGTAATCTGCAGAATATGATTTTCTTTTTGGGGGCATTTTGTTTGTGTTCCGTGGTTCACAGGAGCAGCGCAGTTGTCACAAGCCTAGAGCGCCCCCTCGTGGCTGTAGACGGTAATGTTTACTCCTTGGTTCATGTCAGTCAGTATGAGTTAACATTAAAATACATGTATGTCGCACCTGACTATAAGTCGCAGGACCAGCCAAACTATGAAAAAAAAGTGCTACTTATAGTCCGGAAAATACGGTCACTGCTTTTCAGTATATTCAGCTCTCCACCAAGTGACAGTGGCTTCTCCTTTTTTATGACAAATGAAGGACACATCATTGTGGTCAAACAATTCAATTTTTGTTTCATCTCACCATAAAACAGATGACCAGAAGTCTTCTTCTCTGTCCAGATGAGCATTTGCAAAGGCCAAGCGGGCTTTTGTGTGCCTTATCTGGAGAAGTGGCGTCCTACTTGGTCTGCGTCCGTGGAACCCAGCAGTGTGCAGTGTCCGTTGGACTGTCTGCCTTGAGACGCTGCCACCAGCAGAGACCAGATTCACCAGGATGGCCTTAGTGGTGATCCTTGGATTCTTTTTCACCTCTCTCACTATCCTCCAAGCCTGCACAGGTGTCACTTTTGGCTTCCGACCTCATCCTCTGAGATTCTCCAACGTGCGGAATGTCTTCTACTTTTTCTATTTTTAATACTTTGCACTGTAGCCACTGGAACCTGAAAACATTTAGATATGGCCTTATAGCCCTTTCCTGACTTCTGAGCAGCCACAATGCACAGCCACGGGTCCTCAGTGAGCTCTGTTTTCTGAGGCTGTGTTTACACTTAGGGAAAACATATATGTTTTCATGCGGTTTGGCCTCTTGTTTACACGCAAATGGAGTTTTTTTCATGGAAAACGATCATTTTTAAAAACTCCGGCCAAAGTGGAGATTTCTGAAAACGCTGGTTATGTGTTGACGTGTAAACAGGGTTAAACGGCGTTTAGGTCCGAAACGTCATAATATGCAACTGAAAATACTTAACGTCATATGAGGGCCCATTGGTTTGGCATAGTTATGATGGTGCGCGACAGTGTATTTATCCGGGTTCATGTAAACGACAACATTTTGAAAACGATGTTGTGTGCATGATGTTATTTTTTAAATAACTAAAAGGGGCTAAAATATCCGTTTTCCAAAATACCCTGCTATGTGTGAACATAGGCTTAGCCATGACTGTCCACAAACCAACTACAGAGAGCTGCTGTTTTTCACCTGTTGAGTTGATTAAAACAGCTGTTCCCAATGAATCAGGGTAAATAGGATGCTTTAGAACAGCTTGGACTATTTGGAATGCTAACTTTGGATTTTCCCATAGACTGTGACAGTTTGCAAAGGGTATAAATAATTTTGGACATGCCACTTTTTGTGTAAATAAAAGCCACAATGACGCCTCTTGTACATCGTCCTATTACCTTCTGGGAGATGCCTGTGTCATTTCCAATCAAGAAAAAACTTGCCAGTTGAATAAAAATAACTTTAAGTCAAAATTTGCCAGGGGTATGAACAATTTTGGGCTTGACTGTATAAAGTTGGCCAAAAACAGCTCGTGTTTTGGGTGTATTCACTCGTCATCCATTTTCATAGCAGAGTGTGTGGTGGCTTGTCGTTAACGATGGAGCCCTTTGAAAGGACTGAAATGAACATGGTGCCCAATGACAAAGGCACCAACCAGATGCACCTACAAGCTTTTACAAAAGGGCATAATTGGGCCAACATTAACCAGGAGAGGTCACACCACAATCAGTTCATTTACAGGAGGGACGTAATACTTCCCCTACCATTGCTCCACCTCCCTGGAAAGACACAAAATATTTTACTTGTTATGCTGAGTTCTTCATGTTCATAGCCCTTTATTTTCAGATTTTATTTTGAAATTACTGATTTGTTTCAACTTCCTCTTCTTCCCGCTCACCCCCTGCTATGTGTTTCTGCCATAGGCTGCATAAATAGCTGTCTGTAGCTATGCTAAAAGGTTCATGTAGCACAACAACTCAATTCCCTCTGTATTCCATGAGGTTTCACTGTTGGTGTAAAGTATGTTTATTGTATCACTGCAATGTCAGCAAAGACTAATTTCAGTGATTAATGTTAGTCTGTTTGGAAATTAGCCCAGCAAAGCGATAAGTTAACTGGTTAACCTACATGTTGACTGTGAGAAACGTGGACAAAAGTCCAAAAAATAAATACATTTCAAATCTACTGAATGGGCCCAGCCTACCACGAAAGGTCGCTGAGTGTGTGGTAGTGGATATTGGACACCAGGCCGAACGGAAGGGCCTGCTGGGTGTCGTACAAGAAGATGGAGTCCTCGGACGCCACAGCAAACACCATACGGTACGGCAACTGGAATACATCAGGAAGAGCCTGAACAGAACCATCTGCAGAGGAGAAAGGGAGGAAGAATAAAGAGCACATACAAGTAAAACATAAAGGGGTGCATACAATAAAAAAGAAGGCCTGCATTATCATTCTTGTCTGTGAACTAATGCAGCGCATGTCCTCACCTTCTCCCCTCTTGGTCCTCAGTTCAAAGTATACGGGGCAGCAGCGCACGGCCAGTGTAGCTTTGGTTGGACACGGTAAGTGAGCGATAGGCCTGAAACACACACACAGATTTGTGCAGTTACCAGCTAATTTATCCACACTGACAAGAGCACAGCATGCCACCAAAGTTACCTTTTCAGGCCCGTCCTGGAGAAGATGTAGGTGGTATTTATGATGTTTTCTCCGATCTCCACGCATCCAGCTGAGGTAAAAAAAAAAAAAAATTAAAAAAAAAAAAGTTTACGACAGAAGATGTAACTTCACTGTTAGAAATGATATTTACTAGGATAATATACACAACCACCCTGAATCCAAAAAAGTCAGGACACTATGTGAAATATAAATAAAACTGAATGTGATAACTTGCTCATCATTTTTTACATAAACTCAATTGAAAACAGCACAAAGACAATATGTTTAATGTTTTACTTCATCAACTTCATTGATTTTTGTAATTATCTGCTTATTCTGAATTTGCTGCAGCAACATGTTTCAAACAAGTTGGGATTGCATTTTGTTTTTTTATTTATGTTCTACACAGTGTCCCGATTTCTTTGGAGTCCATGTAAAAGCCACTTTTTGAGCACGTTGTGTTGGTACCTGGAGCGAGCAGAAAAGACCCATCTGGCGTGAAAGAAAGACGTCGAAAAAACGACCTCATACTGTCGTCATGGAACATTCTGTACTGCTTCACCTTAAACGTAAAGAGAAATGCAGCAGCAGAGCGTGCACGTTACACGTCGCTCTCATTTGACAGCATAGTTGAAGATCTCTTCAGATGTTACAGAGTGGATTTCATTTATTTTAAGACCAAATACAGAGAGTTATAAGACAAATATTAAGCTTCATAAACTTGTTTTAGGCCACAGATGGCCAAAACAGGAGTATGAGTAGAATAGTGCCAAAAAGAAATAGGCAGAAAGTAAATATTAGACATTAGGTTCAGTGTGCATGCAAGTATTTAAATTGATTTGGGGAAAAAAAACAATGGAGCAATTCAAGCGAGTGTCATAAAAAGCAAAGTTTCTCCTGACCTCTCCATCTGGAAGTGGCCCTGAGCTCATTTTACTGATACAGAAGGCCTTCTTCTTGGTGTGAGCGCTGTAAACACGCATCACTCTGAACAGGAAGAAAAACAAAAACCACGTTAAGCATCAAGCTGCTGAAACGGCTGAGCAACATCAAACACAACCATTGAATGAAGGTTAGATCCACGGACAGGCCATGAATGGTCTGAAACAGGGAGTCTGAATCTCTGTTTCTCTACCTGTCACAGCTGAGAGTGGCTATGTACTGGCCCAGAGGATCCCAGGTCACCCCCTGCACGTAGCTCTTATGGTCATTCAAGATACACAGCTTCTGTCCTGAACACAGAAACAGTTGCAAGCAACATAATAAATGCAAGGCTAAAATCAGACACGCGCTTACATATTTTACAGTATTCTATGGATTTGCGCTGTTAAAACACTTCAATATAACTGACTGAACTGAAGTGTAATGGGGTAGACATAGATACTTATGAGACTAAGCAAACCTTTATTGATGTCCCACATAACAGCAGTGTTGTCCACAGACCCAGACACCATGAAGTTTCCATCCCGTGTCCAACAGATGTCATACACGTCCTCTATGTGTCCCCTGAAGACACATCAAATGGCAAGAAATCCCTTTGTTAAACCACACTATTGCAAAATGGACAAAACAAGCAGATCTATACAGTCATGGTAATTATTCACATTGTGACTCTGAAATGTTAACTCTCTCATTTGTCTGACCGTGCCCATTTTAAGCTCTGACCGAGACATTTGAAAAATGTCTGAGATATACGATTGTCAGTTTTGCAATGTAAGCCAAACTGGGTGAGGCAGACACCAGTAAGAATACAAAATATGATCCAGACAGCAGATAATAAAAAAAAAAAAAAAAAATCACTGCACAGTGGCTCATAATTCTACTGGGAAGATTTCACAACTTTGAAATATCATTGAGGTGGGAATCATTTTATCTTTTCTTGACAACTGCAAGGTGTGCAGTAGAACTGCAGCAGTGCTAAAAAAGTGGAAAGTCATCTACCAGGAAAGTGCACTTGCATTATTGATTGGCCAACACAGAGCACTGCCTGATGACAGTGAGCTGGCAGGTCCCCTCACTGTACCAACTGTGCCCTGTGATGACATCAGAAATGAATGTAGAGGCTGTGATTTTCAACACTGTGTCATTGTCAGTCAGGAGACAGCCTAAGAGTCTTTAGACTCAATGGTAATGAGGTAGAAATTGTCTTGATGGGACTCAACCTGTGTACCTTAGTGTCTTCACCACAGACCAGCTCTCTATGTTGAGCTGAGCATCTTCATCTTCCTGGAACACGGGGGCCTGCTCAGGCTCCTTCGAGTCATTGAGCTTCCACAGCAGAATCGCAGCATCTGTACCAAATAAAAGTGACGCAATTATTAAAAGGTGAGTGTATCTCAACAGACCTGTGTATCATATGTGACATACCATCTCCTCCTGAGGCAAGCAGCTCTCCGTTAGGGCTAAAGCGTACTACGTTGACAGCCTTGGTATGTCTCGCCAGATTAGACAGAAACTCCACCACCGCCTTCCCGTCTGGGCCCGTCTCTACCCTCCACAGCTGCATCAACATCAGGGCAAAGGGTCATTGGAGAAATGGAGAAAGTTCATACAGAACATTTTAGGAAATCATTCTTATCTTTGAGCAAAACACTGTGCAACAGCTCATATCCATTTACACAGCTTTAACACACACAGCTTTTACACTGTTAAGTTCACAGAACCAACAGGTTAAATGTGTAAAAATCTGATTACTGAATAAGTGCTGTTTGGTAAATCCTGGCAAAGGTCCCACTTAATGTCCTATCAAGTATGTCAGTATGGAAATTCAACATTATTCGACTGTGTAAGAAGCTACTATTGATGTCAGACGTTTTCTTCTGTGGGCCTGCACATTTACCTTAAAAGTGCAACCATGAAGTTTGCTTTTATGGTCAAATTCATGCACACAGGTAAAGAAACATTGTTACTGTTCCTGTCCTAGACAAATGCATGAACGCAGGTTTACACACACACGTCGTTAAAATGTTGATCCCTTCCTTCCTAAACCAGATGCATTCATTCCTCCACTCACTCTGACTGTGGTGTCTACCCCATCTGTGGCCAGCCGATGAATGCGTCCATCACAGCTGTGCTGGAAGTCCAGACTGTAAACAGGCTCCTTGTTGTGCCATGCGATCTCACACGTTACCACCTTCATCCTGTATGTCCAACGCCGACCTCAACGGGTACAAAACATGGACATTTGGTACTTCAGACATACTGAAATGGGCAGATATTATCTCGGCAGCTAACACAGGCCGATTATCTGTACGCGGGTGGACAATAAAGAACACATATTACTGAATACAGCAGAAAATATTTTGAGAAAACTTCTAATTTGCCCACGTAGTCTCTGAAACCGACTGCTGCAGCTAGCTAACACTGTTAGCAATAAACTTCGCGGGTTTGTTTGGGTAATTTGTGGCTAACGTTATGGAGAAACGGTAAAACATGTGCACACACACATTACTGTTGACTTACGAGTATGTTCGTTATGAATACAGAGACGTTTTATCTGTTTATTCTCTTAACAGGTTAATTTATAGCCTTTGTTATCCAGCTGAAGCTATCAGTCAGTTCCCGCGTACCATTTGTTCAAAACTTCCGGTCGAGTAGGCTACAGTGATTGGACGAAAACGCGGAAGAGGCGGTCACTATGGGGGACGTGCTATTTTATTCAACCGACTCGAAATAATGACGTTATAGTGATAAAAAATAGGAGCTATTTAAGTTCTCATAATGACACGACTCCGTCATGCAGGGTACATGTAAAAAGTAATAATTAAATCCACAAAGGGAAACTGCAGTATTGCAGCAGCAATTCACACTCTTATCTTACAGTAAACTGACATGAGGTAGGCTAGAAAAAACTATTTTAAAAATATATACAGTACATACAAAGTATTGTACTTGGTTTAAAAAAAAGAAAAGAAGAAATACGAAAGAGAGTTCACAGTGCAAATTGAGGTTTAATGTGCAAATTCCCACAGAAGATAAGTCTCTCCGTGCACAGATGGGAGTCACTGTACAGAATTATTGCAGCGAGCAGGAATTTCTGCAGCAGTCTTTACTACGGCAGCGTTTAAGAAGCCTCCAATTGGAAACACTCTGCTGTCTGGAGATGATTAGTAGTTCAGGCAGGGGATGTGAAGAGCTGTCCATTATGTTGAGCAGTCTATGCAGCATAATGTTCCATAGAGCATTTAAACGTTGAGAAATATAAAAATATATTTGACAAACTCAATACATAATGTTTTTCAATACAAAACAAAGAGAAAACACTCAGCTGTCATTGTGAGTCAAAGACAAAGTACCACTAACAGCATTGGTTTGCTGTTTGTTTGGAAATCCCAGATCAAAGAGTTGCCTGATAAATGGATTACTTCCATGATTCCGCCCAGAAACTTAAGAGCAAAGCGAATGTTTGATAACATCAGTGTATGTATGCCATGATTATTAGGCATTATTATTATTATTGGTATTATTTACATTACTTTTTCCTCAAACTGCCATCTGTTAAGATAAAGAAAGTAGGTCATTGTGCGTTGTATTTACTATATATCAATATAAAATCTGTAAACATGTACACACCTTCAAACAAATACGGCTTAATGACTCATTGGTATCTGTACTCATTATTTACAGGTGGGGTGCCACAATTTACTTATTTATGGCTCCAACCCTCGGTCCCACTGATGCAGTAGACTCCATGTCAGAGAGAACCTGTTCTAGGATCTCATCGATTACATTACACTCATAATTGACTTGGCATAGGTCCAGCGCAGGCACGAAGGAGACGAGAAGGCGGCCGATGTTGTGCCGAAGCTCAATCAAACTGAGGGGAAGAGAAACAAAGAGCGAAAATCATATTTGCATCACTGTTCTGCAGGGTTGCTGCTTTCATACATGGCTTTGTCAGTGATAATTCAAACAACATGAAAGGAAAGCGATTTTCCAACAATCCAACCTTCTGGATGACTCTGAGCTTGAATGTGTGCCAGAGGCCGCCGTCCCTCCTGCCACCGCTCGATCTGACTGTACAGAAGAATCAGCGGCTCTGTGTGGAGTTGTGCTTCCCTCTTCTCTCTGCTGCTGCTGCAGGCTCATCCTGAGCTCTTCACACTGAGATGCCAGGTTTGCCCTTTCCTCCTCCACACTAGCCAACTGGTGGCGTAGCACACAGCGAATCCCAGGAGGAGAGAACATAAACATTAATAAAACAAAACGTATAAAGGTTCACAAAAATCCACATGGTGTAGCAAACAAAGTTTATATACAGAGAGAGCAAATTATGCAAAAGACAATGGAACCATACAACCTTTCATCACTCTTTTTAATAGCTTCTTTCTTTTACCTAAAGTGCTCAGACAGATTTTTGGATTTGTCGGGTATAAATGTCTTGTCCATATACGTTTGATTTATCATAATCAGTGAGAGGTTGTCGAGAGGAAGCAGACTCAGAGGCATGTGTAACAAATAATCTCAGCTCAGAAGTCCACTTTGTGTTCTAGGAAATAATTTAGCCTTTTCCAGTAATTCAAAGTACACATTTGTGTAATGTTTTTAAAAATTCTTCAATCGGAACAAATTGGCTTGAGGTGAAAGCCAACGTCAGGCTGGGGAATTC
Organism: Chaetodon trifasciatus; assembly: GCA_037975065.1. Classification (NCBI taxonomy): domain Eukaryota; kingdom Metazoa; phylum Chordata; class Actinopteri; order Chaetodontiformes; family Chaetodontidae; genus Chaetodon; species Chaetodon trifasciatus. The sequence continues at coordinate 9,418 of JBBMOE010000375.1, forward strand.
AGAAAGAAACTGTCATCTTTGTCTATTTGTGGGATTTGGTGACAAATAGACATGTACAGAGTATCGTCAGTCTTGTACTTTAAATACAACTGAAACACTGACCTGTGAGCGCAGTTCATCCCTCTCCTTGTTTCTTTGATCCAGTTCCCGAAGCAGACTGTCAACCTGAAGTGCAATCTCATCAGTGTCCTCACCTTGGGCAGCACTGGGCCTGGTCTCAGTGGCTGCCAGTAAAGCCTCTTTGTCCTTAATCAATTCATCGACTTTCTGTTTGGCCTTCTCAAACAGACTTTTGTAGTCCTTCTCTCCCTGCGTTTCCTCCGTCTGGCTGGCCTGGTGAGAACACTCCTTCTTTACATTGATCTGCGACAGCTCCTGCAGTCTGCTCTGCATGTCTTGCAGTTGGCAGCGAAGTTCATGGACCTGCTCTTTAAAGGAGTCTCTCTCCTGGGCTGTAGACTGCATGAGCTCTAGGAGCTGGTCTTGCTGTTCCTGAATGTCACTCATACTGGGGTGAAGTGGAGAGCCTCTCTTATCATCTGCACAGGAGGGTCCAGCATCGTCTTTCCTATCCAGATGACAGGTCACTCCTTCCTGCACACTCTGCTTTCCCTGATTCTCACCAGTGTCTCCACTGCTCTCTTGTTTAATTACTCTTTGCTCTGAACAGACATTGATGTCCACACCTGAACTCTGTTCTTTATCACTCTGCCCCGCCCTCTCTTCCCCTTCAGTTTGACTTTGGTCCTCCTCTTCCTTCTTCACTCTGGGTACTTTTGTCTGAGCGGTGGTGGTGGCCACCATTGTAGGGGGTGCAGGGCAGGGACTGTTTCCCACATCTGCCGGCCCTGGAGAGACTGTTCCTGCAACATTCATCTCCAAAGTGGCATCCAGAGCAGCATCTTCGCTGCACTCCAACAGCATGCTGACATCACTTTGCTCTTGCTCTGTCTTAACTTTAGTACAATCAAAGCCTGGATTATCATCATCATCACCATCATCAATAACAGGCACTGATGGGGAGCTCTGTGGGCTAACATCCACTGATGTAGATGTATCTGAGGTGCCCAAATTGAAGCCATTAACTTTGGGTCTTTTGGACGTTCGTTGTGGAGTAGCAGGCTTTGTTCTTTTCCCCCTGCATTGCACACAACGCGTAGTTAATATGCTTCTTAAACAAAGTAAAATTGACATATTTAAGCTAGAAGTCATACCTCAGGAGGCCTGCTGACAGTGAGTATACATGAGAAATAACTGGGTGGTCACTGCTACTGGAGGGGCTGCAAGCTAGAGAGAAAGCAAACAGAAATTTTAGAATCTCTCAGACTTTCTTTTTCTCATCTCTCGTTCTCTCACTCACTCACTCACTCACTCTCTCACTCACTCTCACACACACACACACACACACACACACACACACACACACACACACACACAGCGAGAGAAAGAGCAATATTTCTTACCAGCTTGTGAAATGATGGTGGATTTAGGTCCCTTGGTGTCAAATGGAAAACATACGGTTTGAAGCTGCATCTGTTTCAGGTTTTCTTGCTGTTGTTCAAGGTCCTGCTTTGTCCTGGCGAGCTCAGCCATAACCTGCTCTTCCTTACGCTTTCGATCCTCCTCATCCTTGACAAAAAAAATCCCAAAAGAACTGTTACCCACATGTTAACCTTTATGGAATCAGAAATCAATACAGGGGATCGCATTTTTCTTGCCACCCATACATACAGATTGCTGATCTTTTATGAACCATTCTGGCTGACATAAAGAGTCGTTTTGGTCAGTCATCAGTCAAAAACTGCGTGAGAAAAAACATATATAGTCGAACTGGACTATAAGTCGCATTTATTTGGAAATTTATTTCACAAAATCAAAGACCAAGAACAGACATTTAATCTGTAAAGGAAAGTTATTCAACTACACGCTAGCACACAGAACAACAGGCTGAACAGGTGTCCGGTGTGTTAACGTAACACATAAACGGTTATTCAACTATACAACAGTCAAACGTGAGGGGGGCCTCGTCCATGTTGATGGTTCAGTTACCTGCTTTTCAACGAACTCACGGAAACTGTCGACCTCGGCTTGGAAGTCTGCTGGCAGCTCCTGACACACCGGTGTCCGTGCTCTGATAGAGAGGCGGTTGCGTTGCATGAAACGGTAACACCAAGAAGGCCCGCATGCAAAGTCATTTATATTCATCTCTTTGGCAACTACCAAAGCGTGGAGGCGTAACTGCATCGTTGACAAGCCTCTCCCGGCAGCACGTTGTTCAAGCACCCATCTGTGGACTCGTTCCTCCAGCTCTGGCCATCTTGCTTTCAGTCCGCGATTAGCTTTCTTTGTTTTCTTCATTGCAGTGAGAGTAACCTCTGCTTTTCGCCAGTCCCTCACAAGTTTCTCACTCACTCCAAACTTTCTTTCTGAAGCTCGATTACCGTTTTCGGATGCATATTTTACTACCTGCAGTTTGTAATCTGCAGAATATGATTTTCTTTTTGGGGGCATTTTGTTTGTGTTCCGTGGTTCACAGGAGCAGCGCAGTTGTCACAAGCCTAGAGCGCCCCCTCGTGGCTGTAGACGGTAATGTTTACTCCTTGGTTCATGTCAGTCAGTATGAGTTAACATTAAAATACATGTATGTCGCACCTGACTATAAGTCGCAGGACCAGCCAAACTATGAAAAAAAAGTGCTACTTATAGTCCGGAAAATACGGTCACTGCTTTTCAGTATATTCAGCTCTCCACCAAGTGACAGTGGCTTCTCCTTTTTTATGACAAATGAAGGACACATCATTGTGGTCAAACAATTCAATTTTTGTTTCATCTCACCATAAAACAGATGACCAGAAGTCTTCTTCTCTGTCCAGATGAGCATTTGCAAAGGCCAAGCGGGCTTTTGTGTGCCTTATCTGGAGAAGTGGCGTCCTACTTGGTCTGCGTCCGTGGAACCCAGCAGTGTGCAGTGTCCGTTGGACTGTCTGCCTTGAGACGCTGCCACCAGCAGAGACCAGATTCACCAGGATGGCCTTAGTGGTGATCCTTGGATTCTTTTTCACCTCTCTCACTATCCTCCAAGCCTGCACAGGTGTCACTTTTGGCTTCCGACCTCATCCTCTGAGATTCTCCAACGTGCGGAATGTCTTCTACTTTTTCTATTTTTAATACTTTGCACTGTAGCCACTGGAACCTGAAAACATTTAGATATGGCCTTATAGCCCTTTCCTGACTTCTGAGCAGCCACAATGCACAGCCACGGGTCCTCAGTGAGCTCTGTTTTCTGAGGCTGTGTTTACACTTAGGGAAAACATATATGTTTTCATGCGGTTTGGCCTCTTGTTTACACGCAAATGGAGTTTTTTTCATGGAAAACGATCATTTTTAAAAACTCCGGCCAAAGTGGAGATTTCTGAAAACGCTGGTTATGTGTTGACGTGTAAACAGGGTTAAACGGCGTTTAGGTCCGAAACGTCATAATATGCAACTGAAAATACTTAACGTCATATGAGGGCCCATTGGTTTGGCATAGTTATGATGGTGCGCGACAGTGTATTTATCCGGGTTCATGTAAACGACAACATTTTGAAAACGATGTTGTGTGCATGATGTTATTTTTTAAATAACTAAAAGGGGCTAAAATATCCGTTTTCCAAAATACCCTGCTATGTGTGAACATAGGCTTAGCCATGACTGTCCACAAACCAACTACAGAGAGCTGCTGTTTTTCACCTGTTGAGTTGATTAAAACAGCTGTTCCCAATGAATCAGGGTAAATAGGATGCTTTAGAACAGCTTGGACTATTTGGAATGCTAACTTTGGATTTTCCCATAGACTGTGACAGTTTGCAAAGGGTATAAATAATTTTGGACATGCCACTTTTTGTGTAAATAAAAGCCACAATGACGCCTCTTGTACATCGTCCTATTACCTTCTGGGAGATGCCTGTGTCATTTCCAATCAAGAAAAAACTTGCCAGTTGAATAAAAATAACTTTAAGTCAAAATTTGCCAGGGGTATGAACAATTTTGGGCTTGACTGTATAAAGTTGGCCAAAAACAGCTCGTGTTTTGGGTGTATTCACTCGTCATCCATTTTCATAGCAGAGTGTGTGGTGGCTTGTCGTTAACGATGGAGCCCTTTGAAAGGACTGAAATGAACATGGTGCCCAATGACAAAGGCACCAACCAGATGCACCTACAAGCTTTTACAAAAGGGCATAATTGGGCCAACATTAACCAGGAGAGGTCACACCACAATCAGTTCATTTACAGGAGGGACGTAATACTTCCCCTACCATTGCTCCACCTCCCTGGAAAGACACAAAATATTTTACTTGTTATGCTGAGTTCTTCATGTTCATAGCCCTTTATTTTCAGATTTTATTTTGAAATTACTGATTTGTTTCAACTTCCTCTTCTTCCCGCTCACCCCCTGCTATGTGTTTCTGCCATAGGCTGCATAAATAGCTGTCTGTAGCTATGCTAAAAGGTTCATGTAGCACAACAACTCAATTCCCTCTGTATTCCATGAGGTTTCACTGTTGGTGTAAAGTATGTTTATTGTATCACTGCAATGTCAGCAAAGACTAATTTCAGTGATTAATGTTAGTCTGTTTGGAAATTAGCCCAGCAAAGCGATAAGTTAACTGGTTAACCTACATGTTGACTGTGAGAAACGTGGACAAAAGTCCAAAAAATAAATACATTTCAAATCTACTGAATGGGCCCAGCCTACCACGAAAGGTCGCTGAGTGTGTGGTAGTGGATATTGGACACCAGGCCGAACGGAAGGGCCTGCTGGGTGTCGTACAAGAAGATGGAGTCCTCGGACGCCACAGCAAACACCATACGGTACGGCAACTGGAATACATCAGGAAGAGCCTGAACAGAACCATCTGCAGAGGAGAAAGGGAGGAAGAATAAAGAGCACATACAAGTAAAACATAAAGGGGTGCATACAATAAAAAAGAAGGCCT
>JBBMOE010000376.1:0-14342 GCA_037975065.1 Chaetodon trifasciatus
TCAGATAGTCTGTAATCCAGACCACCAGGTGTGAGCCTACTCCCATCTCTGTCAGTTTCTCTTTGAGGAGCAGAGGTTGGATGGTGTTGAAGGTGCTAGAGAAGTCCAAAAATGTAATCCTCACCACACCACTGCCCCTGTCCAGGTGGGAGAGGGATCGGTGTAGCAAGTAGACAATGGCCTTCTCTACTCCCACATTCTCCTGGTAAGCAAACTGCAGAGGATCAAGGGCACTGAGCACCTGTGGCCTCAGGTGGTGTAGCAGCAGCCGCTCCATGGTCTTCATCACGTGTGATGTCAGGGCGACTGGCCTGAAGTCATTCAGCTCCTCAGGTTTTGGTCTCTTTGGGACTCGGATGATGCAAGATGGTGGGGTGGGGGGTGCAGTACTACTGAGGTTGAAATGAGTTGGGGTGGTCAAACCTGTTGAAGAATTTGTTCAGCTGGTTCCCTCTCTCCACATCTCCTTCGATGGTGGCACCCCGCTTCGAGCTGCAGCCGGTGATGATCTTCATCTCGTCCCACACCTCCCTCATGCTGTTGTTCTGTAAATTCTGCTCCAGTTTCCTTCCGTACTGCTCCTTCGCCTCCCTGAGCTGGACTCTGAGTTCCCCCTGCACGCGCTTAAGCCGTCAGTCGTGCAGTTCACAGCTCCCTCAGTGTCCTTGCCGTGTGATCCCTGCAGTACATCCCAGTCTGTAGTTGCAAAGCAATCTCTCAGAGCCTGCTCTGCCTCAGGAGACCACTTCCTGAATGAATGTGTGGTTGTGGGTAACCTCCTCACTCTTGGTTTGTAGTGAGGCTGAAGCAGAATCAGGTTGTGGTCTGCTTTCCCCAGTGCAGGCAGCGGGGTGGCGCTGTATGCATCCTTTACATTTGCATACAGTAGGTCAATAGTCCTATTTCCCCTGGTGTTACAGTCCACATACCGAGAAAGCAGGTAGCGTTGTGTCCAGAGGCACGTGATTAAAGTCTCCAGTGATCAACATAATGGCCTCAGGGTGCTGTGTTTGTAGTTTGGCAACAGCGGAGTGGAAGATGTCACACACTACTTCAGCGTCAGCCCATGCAGGGATGTAAACAATAACAACAATGGCATGTCCAAACTCTCTTGGCAAATAATAAGGACACAAACTTACAGCCATAAGTTCGATGTCCCTGCAGCAGATGGAGATTTTGGTGCTTACATGTCCAGGATTACACCACCTTGTGTTGATGTATATAGTGAGTCCTCCTCCTTTTCTCTTCCCACAGGCTTTTGTGTCTCTGTCTGCCCTGACTGTGCTGAAACTGGGTAGCTCCACGTTAGCATCCGGGATGTTTGTCGTGAGCCACGTTTCAGAAAAGCACAACAAACTGCACTCCCTGTAGGTCTTGACATTTTTCACCAGCGCAGTCAGTTCATCAATTTTGCTCAGTAGTGAGTTCACATTTCCCATGATAACCAAAGGTAACGAAGGCTTGTATCTCCACTTTCTCGCTTGCCGCTCAACCTTTAGCTTAGTGCGAGCTCTGCAGCCTCAATACGGCCTCCTCACCTGGTCAGGTAGCTGGGGAACCACACCGGCACAGGACTTTGTTCGTAGAGCGAGCAGTTGGCTCCTCGAATAAACGAGTTTAGGCTTGTTAAAATCCATATCCATAGGATAGAGATTAATCAGTGACAAAAAAAAGAGCACTGAAAGCTCTAAAAATACAAAAAAGTACAAAATAGCACACAACACACAGGGAGCTGCTGGAAGGGCTGCCACTTGTGATGGTGCCGGAAATGGAACTAGAGAACTACGGAACTACACAATTGTTTAAAAATATATCAACTAGTAACAAATCAACAAGTATAACTAAATACATACATGTATATAATGTAGAATATATATTATGTATAATATCTATTATATATTATAATGATATAATAAAAAATACAATATAACTAAGTATATAAACAAGTATTTACAGTAATTCCAAAAAAAAAATTGTGCAGTTGTAGATGATAAATAATGTAAACGTTAGACATTGTCTGCAATATTGCAGATAATATATAACACTGGAATATTGGAGTTTGTGAGGTTGGTGGATTGACTGTTCAAGTTACTGTTGTACAGTGTGATGGCTTGTGGCAGGAATTCGTGAAGTGGTCCTTGTGACAGTAGAGCTGGAGCAGTCTATTGGAGAAGGAGCTCTGCTGTCTGTCCACGAGGTGGTGAAGAGGATGTTCAGGGTCTGTTCAGTGTCCTCCTCTCCACCACCTCCTCAAAAGAGTCTATTTTGCAGCCAATAACTTCCTGATCAGTTTGTTCTGTCTGTTCGTGTCACCGGCTCCGATGCTGCTGCCCCAGCACACTGCAGCAAAGAAGAGTGAGCTGGCAACAACAGACTGGTAGAAGATCTCCAACATCTTGCTGCACATGTTGAATGATCTGAGCCTCCTTAGGAAATAGAGTCTGCTCATCCCCTTCTTGTAAAGTTCTTATATTCAACAGCATATCTTGCATCCCTCATCCCCCTCTTTTTAAGATTTAGAGTGCAATAACAATAAATAATTTAATATTCATAATTTATGTCTCCAATACTTTGTATCTATTGTTTATTATTTTATACTTTGCACTACTTCCCTTATTATTCAGTCTTTTGTTTTATTTCTTTGGCCTTTTTTTTTTCCAATGCAAGTATATTGAGTGTAATGTTTAAATTGGAGTCAAATTCCTTGTATAAGTACACATACTTGGGCAATAAAGCTGATTCTGATTCTGGTTCTGATTCCAATTCTGATGAATAACAGAGAAGCATTTCCAGCAAAAGACCCTCACTTAGTGCAACCCATGACCCACCTTCTCCACAATAACTGACCAGAATTCCTTCTATGCCTGTTTTTCACACCCTTAACTTGCTATTTAGTGTGAATGGCTGCCAAGAACTCTACCTGTCACAGAATCACCACCTCCTGTTCCCTTCATTTGAGGGGATGTAAGGTGATGACTGAGCCAGGCAAGACCCTAAGACCTACGAGGGTTCTGAAGGCCTGTGCCATGAAACTCACTCCTGTTCTCCACTCACTCTACTGTGAATCTTAGAGAACTTTGATAGTTCCCACCCTTCAGAAAATATCCATTATCATGCTGATGCAAAGAAACCCCACCATCAGAACTCACAATCACTATCAAAGTGCCTTGGAAAGCTGGTGCTGAACACCATCATGTCAACTGACAGTCTACAGCTGGACTCCCAACAATTTGCCTACGAGGCCAAGACGGGAACTGAACATGCTATAGCATGTCTCCTCCATCCTCTGCTACAACACCAAGAATCACTGGGCATCTTCATCAGAATCCTCTTCATTGACTTCAGTACTACATTCAACATGATCCAGCAGCACCTGATGATAAAGACGCTCCAACACTGTCGCCCCACTTTTCACCCACAAGATACACAACTTCCTGAGTGACTGACCCCCCAGACTGTAAGTGCCATCACAACAACATCTTCAACCATCACCACCAACACAAGAACCCCACAAGGCTGTTCCCTCAGTCCCTACTTGTACACCCTGCAATGACTGCATTAACCCATCTCCATATACCATACATACTGGAAGTACAAAGCATTGTTCAGTCCATAATACTCTACTGTTCCCCTTGTTTTCTGCTATCTGCCTCCAACAAGAACAAGCTGTTACGCTGAATATCACACACACTAATTCCAAAATCATGGGTCTCCCCACCCCCATCCTCTCAGATCTCAATAACAGAGCCATTAACATAGCACCCGTCAACAGATTTTCGCTCTACTTCTGATCGAGCTGCAGATCCAGTACACTGACAGCAACACTTTAGCCCCTTTGCTACAGCACTTCTCTATCCTGTAGCTTGCTAATTACAATAACACTCTGTTTTGTGTGGTATGTAAATGTATCTGTGTTCTGGAGGCACACACAATGCAATCTCTGGTGACAATAAAATCTCTGTAAATTACAGTTTTATCATTGATTGGGCTTTTTATGAATCACTCTGCTGCTGAAATAATCTATTAGTTGCACTCATTCTATTTTCAGAGCTTGATTATTGATTATAGGTTTCTTTTGCTGAGTCCAGGTTTGGTAATTCGTCCTCATGCAGCTGAAATCTCCTTCAACCGCAGTGACCCGGCAAACTACCATCAGTACATCCAACAACTGCACGACCTGCTGCAGCGTGAGTACAACGCACATCCTGCACTGAGTTAAAGGGAAGTTTCAACACAAAACATGAAGGTTTTGAACGTTCAGTGAAGCTGCTGACGTGTCATGTGACAAATTAACTGGAATTTCTACCTGAACCATCAGCTCTGAGCTGCAGACCGTTATAAACAAACAAAACTTGATTATTTTGATCTCTTACAGCGAAGAAAGTGTATGATCAGAGTGAATGATCAGTTGATTGATCAGTTTCCATTGCCTGATAAACTCTGATAACACAATGTTCAATGTGGAACAAAATCAAAACAATATGATCGACTTGCATCTCTAAACAGGTGAGTCACATTTGTGGACAGCTTACTTTGATGACATCCAACAGGAGGCTTGGCCTCTCAACAGCAGACATGCTGATTGGTTTCCACCTTGACTTCAGAACAGGAAATCCCCTTAGACTGTGAAAAATTCTGTTGAGAGTTTTGTGTTGACAGGACATGTTACTTGTTGTTTTGTTGTTGTTTATCTCTTTAGATTATAATGACAGTGTTCAGGAGCGTAATGACTTGTGTCTGGTGGGTGAATACACTGAACAGGACGATGAGCCCATAAAGAAAGTTTGTCAGTTTAAACGCAGTACGCTGCGTCAGTGCTCCGGTCTGCCTGACACCAGCTTTGGATACGCTGAAGGGAAACCATGCATCATCATCAAGATGAACCGGGTCAGTACACCGCTTTCATTCAGTCTGTTATAATGCTGATACATCAAAAAAGAACCAGGTGAAGAGCATCACTATTATCTGCACATAGAAACCTGTGAGTCAGTTCTGTCTCGTGTGTCATATTGACTGAACAAAGACCTGCTTTGTTTTAGTCCTCTGCTGTCAGGTTTAGTTTTACTGCTGAGACACCTGAAGCATCAACACACTTACTGCAGGTTAATATGCCTGAAGCTCTGATTCACAAGTGACTCAGTGTGCACAAATTTATGTTGTAAATAATTAGGAATATAAATAATATAGAGTTATTAAATACAAATGTAATGAATAACAACGATAAAAATCTGCCTGTCTGTAGGTCATCGGACTGAAACCACGAGGAGATCCTTATATCAATTGCACTGCTAAGGTAACACACATGTATGCACGTGCATATGCGCACACACACACAGTCATGTTCCATCACTTCAGAGGACATCACAGAGACTTACATTCATTTCCTGGAGACGTACCCTAACCTTAACCCCAGTCTTCACCCTAAAGCGTAATGATTAACATTATGGGGACTTATGTTTGTGTATGTACGTCCCCATAAGGAAGGAGAGTCCCCACAATGTGAGCAATACACACACACACACACACACACACACACACACACACAATTATTAGCTTGTTAACCAATCAGAGATTGAGCCAAAGTTCAGTTACATATCCAAACATGGTGATGCTGAAACAGAAATACACAATAATAATAACTGTCCATTTTTCATCCATTGTGAAGCCTGAATAACTTTAATAAGTCAGTGAGAATATTTGCTATGAAGTCTATTGTGTAGAGGGATGTGTAGATTATTATGTGGGACATAATATTTCGCAGTATTTCAGTGTGTATACAGATCTGGGTGTGATACTGTACTTTGATGACCTGAACTGATGCAAAGTGTTTCTGTTTCTCAATCTGCTCTCATATTCTGTGTTGAAGACAGTCTGATTTTCCTCATACTGTCAACTCTTCATATTTAAATAAATGTGTCTCTCTGGTAGAGAGACAGTCCGTTACAGATGCAGTACTTCCCTTCAGAAGGTCGTCTGGATAAAATGTTTTTCCCGTACTACGGCAAGAAAGCTCATGTGAGTAAATTCTCTCTGCTTAATCTTTATTATTAATGCTGTTATTATTATTCATTTATTTTAATGCAGTTTTCTCTGAACAAGAAACTTTCATGAAGAATAACAATCAATAACTAAATGTTCCTCCAACACAGCTTGTTACCGTGTATTCCTCAGTGGATTGTCAACATCAGTTTGTATTTTAGTATGTTAATCTTTTTATCTATTAAAGCCAGGCTGAGGGGAAAACAAAGCTTTAGTCCAAAAATGCTGAGAAATGCTGAGAAACAATGAGAAATGCTGAGAAACACTGGGAAACACTGAGAAACAATGAGAAATGCTGGGAAACAATGAGAAACGCTGAGAAACACTGGGAAACACTGGGAAACAATGAGAAACAATGAGAAACAATTAGAAAGAATGAGAAACAATGAAAAACAATTGAGAAACGCTGGGAAACAATGAGAAACACTGAGAAAGAGTGACAAATGCTGAGCATTAATGAGAAACAATGAGAAATGCTGGGAAACAGTGAGAAACAATGAGAAAAACTGGGAAACAATTAGAAACACTGAGAAACAATGAAAGACAATGAGAAACACTGAGAAATAATTAGAAACAGTGACAAACAATGAGAAACAATTAGAAAGAATGAGAAACAATGAGAAACAAATGAGAAACGCTGGGAAACAATGAGAAACAATGAGAAGCATTGAGAAACAATGGCAAACGCTGAGCAATAATGAGAAACAATGAGAAATGATGAGAAACACTGAGAAGCATTGAGAAATAATGAGAAATGTTGAGAAATAATGAGAAACAATGAGAAACACTGGGAAATGCTGAGAAACAATGAGAAGCAATGAAAACAATGAGAAACGCTGGGAAACAATGAGAAACGCTGAGAAACACTGAGAAACAATGAGAAACAATAAGAAATGCTGAGAAACAATGAGAAACAATGAAAACAATGAGAAATGCTGGGAAACAATGAGAAACAATGAGAAACGCTGGGAAATGCTGAGAAACAATGAAAACAATGTGAAATGCTGAAAAACACTGAGAAACAATGAAAACAATGAGAAACGCTAGGAAACAATGAGAAACAAACGAGAAACGCTGGAAAACAGTGAGAAACAATGAGAAACACTGAGAAATAATGAGAAACGCTGAGAAACAATAACGCTGAGAAATAATGAGAAAGACTGAGAAATAATGAGATACAATGAGAAATAATGAGAAATGCTGAGAAACAATAACGCTGAGAAACAATAAAAAGTAATGAGAAACGCTGAGAAACACAGAGAAACAATGAGAAATGCTGGGAAACAATGAGATACAATGACAAACGGTGGGAAACAATGAGAAACACTGGGAAACAATGAGAAACACTGAGAAACAATGAGAAACGCTGGGAAATGCTGAGAAACAATGAGAAACAATGTGAAATGCTGAAAAACATTGAGAAACAATGAAAACAATGAGAAACAAACGAGAAACTCTGGAAAACAATGAGAAACACTGGGGAACGATGAGAAACGCTGGGAAACAATAACGCTGAGAAACAATGAGAAATAATGAGAAACAAAGAGAAATGCTGAGAAACAATGAGAAATAATGAGAAACAATGAGAAATAATGAGAAACACTGAGAAACAATGAGAAATAATGAGAAACGCTGGGAAAGCACTGTTTCTTCTGGACCTTGTGTAACTAAATATAAAGACTAACACACCAGAATAAAAACTGCTGTTGGCAATCCACTGAGGAACAGAAGACTAATGACAGCTGACACAAATCAGCAATTACAAGTCAAACAAAAGATAACTTTCTTTGGACTTTGGAGTTCAGAGACAATAAATTCTTCATAAATTTACACACTGAACAAGTTCAATGAGGGAAATAAACCTGAGAAAAATACAGAAAACTGCATGTATGTACAAACCACCACAGTGTTAACTCTACTTCTCTCTGCATGTTAATTCTACCTCTGTCTCTGTCTCTCTCTGTCTCTCTCTGTCTCTGTCTCTGTCTCTCTCTGTCTCTCTCTCTCTCTCTCTCTGTCTCTCTCTGTCTCTCTCTCTGTTGACAGCCTGACTACGTGCAGCCTGTGGTCGCAGTGCAGTTGCTGTTAACTAAAGAAGACCATAACGTGGAGCACACGGTGGAGTGTAAGGTCGAAGGTTCAGACCTGCGGAACAACGACGACCGGGACAAGTTTCTGGGTCGCGTCACTTTCCGGGTCAAAGTGTCGGAGTAACCATACACACCAGTTGCCATAGGTCCCACAAACTGGGTTTAAACTGGAAATAAATCTCCAGTTGTGGACACTTTGTAATCCAGACCTGATCTTGTCCTGGATGTCTGAATTTGGTTCATCCTATTCAGACTCTTATGAGGAAGCCAGATCTGCACCCCAAAAGCAAAACATGGTTACACTGTCAGAACCCTTGAGATCTGATTCTGGTTCAGTTCTGATCCTAAATCAGACCTGATCATACTTCTGTCCCAATGTGGTTCAGATGTGGTTAACCCTAACCCTTGTCCATCTGCTTCACTTGGTGTTCTAGCTCTGCTCCTCAACAGACCAAACAGAAGCCAGAGTGAACCTGTTCAGACAGCTGGAGCAGATCAGGTCTGTGGTGGAAGCATGTGAGCCAGCTGCACAATGACGTGTTGTTTTAAATGTTTGTCTCGTAGTGATGTAACAAAACCGAAAATGTGATCCCAGCAGAGTGTGAGGAGCAGCGCAGCAGAAGCTAACTTCACTCTGACAGAAAAAACAAACAATGACTACTGTAAAACTTTGGTTAGTAATCAGATTACTGTCATCCATCGTGGAACAGGAACTGCCTTTACAATATGTGTGTGATTGTCGGCATTCAGCTGCAGCTTCATTATGAACATTTTCAGTTTCAAGGACCAACAAAAACCAGATTAAAACCACATTTTTGACAAGGAGGGTTAAGGTGAGCACACTTCATTGTAGCAGCAGGATGGTATGACTGTAATCTGATTGCTGATGGCCTGTGTGTAAAAGTTTGATGGTTAAACAAAATTTTACATTTTATGCAAACAACTGCCAAATGAAAATTCATTGTGTTCACACAAACTTCTTATAGAAACGTCAGAGGAAATGTCATGAGAACGCGGAGCTGACACGTTTTCACATCAATTCTAATTCCAGTTTCCCGTTTTAAAAGTGACACTGACTGTAGAAAAGACCTCCATCTGGTCAATTATTATTATTGATAATGATGATGGCGCCCTCTAGAGCACCAGCATTACACTGTGAAGCACAAAGCTGCGTTGGTGCGCCACCTGCTGGGACCCCCATTCCCGCCGGGCTCCTTCTGTGTTCGTCTATTAGAAAGACAAAGGTGGAGTTCAGCTCCCATCGATCTCTGCTTCCCTTTCACCTCCTGAAGTCTCCCCCCGTGGACGTTTGTCATCGTCATCACGTCGACAGAAGTATTTTTAAATTCACTTTCGAATATGCTTCATGAATATAATCAGTTCCTTTTAATGTAACCTCACTTGACAACCACATGTAGTTTTTGTAAACGTGAATTTGAGTGTGATTCAGTGATGTTGTGTGATTATTGATGATGACATCAGCACAGAACCAATCAGTCTTGAGTAAATCAGTTTCATCATCACGTCTCAGTGTTGTTCAAAATGTTTCTCCTGAATGAAAGAGACTCGTCTCAAAGTGTTTTTATATTTCTGTCTGCTGAAGGAACGCTGATGCATCTGCACTGATGGACAGAAATGTCCACACTGTCACTGCTTATAGTAAAAAATCTGTTTCTATCAGTCTTCATCGTAGTTTGTCTGAATTTACATCACAATCGTCACATCCCAACACCAAGGGAGAGCTCTCAGAGCAGGGCCGAGGACAGCGGAGATGTCCATGACGACTTGGCCAACAACCGGACAGTTGAGGTGTCAGTGGACCAAGCAAGGAGTGAATATATAGGTCCCCAAAATAAAGGCCTTTGGATTTCTGACTGTAAGGTTGTCGCTCCTAAAGGTTCAGGTCAGGATCCAGCTGGACGTTTGCAAAGACGAAGCTCAGTACAGCACAGTAAGCGTTTCTGAAATCCTTCCTGATCGCTATGACAAGTCCAACAGCAGACGGACAAGTCCTCCACAGACTGGGACATATTTCGAGCTGCTGCCAGCAACAACATCAATGAGTACACTGAGTATGTGACAAGATACATCAGCAAACGTATCGATGACGTCGTACCGCGAGTGACCACACGGACATACCCCAATCAGAAGCCGTGGGTTAACGGAGTGGTCCGCTCAGCGCTCAGAGCACAGACAGCAGCCTTCCACACCGGCAACCCGAGTGAGTACAAGAAAGCCCAGTACGAACTCAGAAGCTGTATTAAATCAGCTAATAGTCAATACAGGGCAAAGATAGAGTCATGCTACAGTGACTCTAACAGCAGGAACATATGGAGAGGGCTCAGGACCATCACAGACTACAGGGGAAAGAGCTGCAGCATAGGGGAGGTGTCTGCTTCTCTCCCAGAGGAGCTGAACTCCTTCTATGCCTGTTTTGAGGATAACAGTAAGCAGGAGGTGTTGCTGGAACAAGACAACTGCCCTTTCCAGCTATCCCAGGTTGATGTGTGTAAAAGCCTTAAAAGGGTGAATACACACAAAGCTCCTGGACCGGACAACATCCCAGGCCGCGTCCTCAAAGTGTGTGCACACGAACTGGTAGATGTCGTTACAGACATCTTCAACCTTTCCCTGCTCCAGTCTGTAGTTCCCACATGCTTCAAGAAAACCACAATCATCCCGGTACCTAAAAAGCCTAATGTGAGCTGCTTAAATGACTTTCGGCCTATAGCACTCACCTCCACCATCATGAAGTGCTTTGAAAGGTCAGTTAAGGCTCACATCTCAGCCTCCCTGCCCTCCACACACGACCCTTTGCAGTTTGCCTACAGGCCTAACAGGTCCACAGATGATGCAATAGCATTTGCACTACCCTCTGCCCTCTCTCACCTGGACCAGAGGAACGCATATGTGTGAATGCTGTTCATCGACTTCAGCTCTGCTTTTAACTGCATCGTCCCATCAAAACTCGTCATGAAGCTCAGGGCCCTGAACATCAGCTCCTTCCTGTGCAGCTGGATCCTGGACTTCCTGACAAACAGACCATAGATGGTGCAGATCGGCAACATCTCCTCCTCCACACTGACTCTGAACACTGGGGCCCCCCAGGGGTGTATCCTTAGCCCTCTGCTTTTCTCCCTCTATACCCATGACTGTACGTCCAAGAACAGCTCCAACACCATCATTAAATTTGCTGGTGATACCACCATCATCGGCTGCATCACAGGTGGTGATGAGTCAGCCTACAGAGAGGAGATGAGAGCACTGACGTCATGGTGCAGTGACAACAACCTCCTGCTCAACGTCAGCAAAACCCTAACCCTCATGGACTACAGGAGGCTTCAGAGAGGAGGACACGTCCCCATCCACATCGAGGGAGCAGCAGTGGAGAGAGTCAGCAGCTTCAGGTTCCCGGGGATCAACATCAGCGAGGACCTCAGCCGGACTCGCCGCACAGACCTGATCGTAAGGTCTGCGAGACAGCGCCTCTTCTTCCTGCGGCGTCTGAACAGGTTTGGTATGAACACTAGGATACCGTCAAACTTCTACAGATGCACCGAGAGTATCCTGGCCGGAAACATCACGGCCTGGTACGGCAGCTGCACCACCCTGGAGCGCAAAGCACCGCAGAGGGTAGTAAAATCAGCCCGGCGCATCACCACAGCAGAGCTGCCAGCCCTCCAGGACATCTACAGCCAGCGCTGCAGCAGGAAGGCCAAGAGGATCCTCTCAGCGGTTCAGGAGCATCTGGACTAAAACCAGCAGGTTCAAGGACAGTTTTTACCCACAAGCCATCAGACTGCTAAACAGTTGAACTGCCATACACACACACACACACACACACACACACACACACACGGACACGTACACGCACACACCCACACAGACACACACACACCAATACACACACTCACATACTCACCCACACACACACACACACACCAATACACACTCTCACATACTCACACACACACACACACACACACACACACACACACACACGGACACGTACACGCACACACGCACACACCCACACAGACACCAATACACACACTCACATACTCACACACACACTCTTGCACATCTAGTGTTTTTATTCTATTTTTTTTCTATTCTATTTTTATGTTACCTCTATTTTATTCATATTTATTCTTATATGTTTATATTTTATTCTTGAATATTGCACTGTGAAGTTGAGTTGGCACCAAGCACAAGACATTTCATTACTGGTGACGACGTTACATTGTTACAAGTACACGACAATAAAGACACAGCAGACAGACAACAAGTCCAACAGGAGACGGACAACAATCAGGTCCAGTGCTGGGGGGGCCATTTAGCCCTCTGGGAGTACCTGAGGAACCAGGTGGTGTACGTGTGTGTGTGTGTTTGTGTGCGTGTGTGTGTGCGTGTGTGTTTTTTTGTGTGTGTCTGTGTGTCTGTGTGCTTCTGTGTGTGTGTGTGTGTGTGTGTGTGTGTGTGTGTGTGTGTGTTTTTTTGTGTGTGTCTGTGTGCTTCTGTGTGTGTTTGTCTGTGTGCTTCTGTGTGTGTGTGTGTGTGTGTGTGTGCGTGTGTGTTTTTTTTGTGTGTGTCTGTGTGCTTCTGTGTGTGTGTGTGTGTGTGTGTGTGTGTGTGTGTGTGTGTGTGTTTTTTTTGTGTGTGTCTGTGTGCTTCTGTGTGTGTGTGTGTGTGTGTGTGTGTGTGTGTGTGTGTGTGTGGAGGCTGCTGATGTCAGCAGACAGACTGCTGAGTCTGACTGACAGCCGCTTATCGGCTCAGCAGAGACACACTGCTGATCACATTATGTCACTATAACAATAATGATTATTGATCATTAATAATAATCAATAATGATTATTGATTATTATTGATTATTATTGATGATTGCTCCAGAGAGAAGTGAGAGTGATTTTAACCATAAATCAGATTTTTCACACAGAAAATGAAAGAAGAAAACTTCGTCTGCAGCCAGCGTTCTCCTGTTCCATCAGACAGGTGAAGCCTGAACACCTGCCGCTCCGAAACGACTGAACGAGCCAATGAAATATCAGCAGTGAGTTTATCCTTTAGCTCATAGCTTCACTTCGTCTCTCAGTGACCAAAAAACACATGACTCACGATTTCTTTTTCCTTTTTAATGGATAAAAGCAGGTATTCACTGACATCAGGTTGCTTTCAGAGGTCACATCACAAGCAGCCAACAGCCAGAAGGTCAAAGGTCAAAGCTGCGCCATGTTTATTTTTGGTGGACAAATGGCGTTAATGGAAAAACTAATAGAAACAGGTTTTCCCTGTTTTTACTGGCTCATCCAACAGATATGTGTGTGTGTGTGTGTGTGTGTGTGTGTACTGTAAGCATATACAGTACATTGCTAAACTTATACAGTACGTATATATACTGTACACATATAGTGCATATTTATCTACTGTGTACATACATTGTACATCTATGTACTTTACACACATACTGTACATGTATAAAGTGTACATACGTTTAGCATATGTGCGGTCATGTGGTGACTTCAGCCTCTTCTTCAAACTTTCCTGACTTTGGAAACTACAGATGACAAAACTGTCTGAGCTCAGTGTCCACTTGTTTGTTGGCGCTTTTGAGCAACACATGGTCTTCATCAGCAGATGAGCCATCGAATCGTCAATGTTTTCACAGCTTTTCGTCCTCAGAAGTTCAGCTTTCACAGTTTAGAGAGCAGGGCACCTTTAGTCAGGACTGTTTTTCACCCAGTCTCAGTAAAACTGAAACATGAAACAGAAAAACGGTTGGTTCAAGCACAGAGGACGAGAACGACATTCAGTCAGTAATAACGAAACATCTCAGCTTTGTGCGGTGGCAGACGAGGTTCATCTGAGGCGTGATTCTGAAAATGTTTTACTGCATTTCATTGTCTCTGTGTTGCACTCTGACGATGACAATAAAGTTGAATCTAATCTAATCTCAGGGTAATAATAACACAATTATTATCAATATAATGATAATAATAATAATAATAATAATGGAATGATAATTATAAATTGTTGTGGTAGATTTGATTGTTACGTGTGGAAGGTTTGTTCAGGATTATCTCTGTGTGTGTGTGTGTGTGTGTGTGTGTGTGTGTGTGTGTGTGTTCACTCTGTAATGATCTGCATGCTGACCAGGCTGTGTGTGTGTGTGTGTGTGTGTGTGTGTGTGTGTGTGTGTGTGTGTGTGTGTGT
>JBBMOE010000377.1:0-14333 GCA_037975065.1 Chaetodon trifasciatus
TTCATTTTCCTGTAACATCTATTGTGAGTTTGCAAGTTCTTAATTATCAATCCTGAATATTTTACATAATTACTGATCATTCCCTC
This sequence comes from Chaetodon trifasciatus, assembly GCA_037975065.1. Classification (NCBI taxonomy): domain Eukaryota; kingdom Metazoa; phylum Chordata; class Actinopteri; order Chaetodontiformes; family Chaetodontidae; genus Chaetodon; species Chaetodon trifasciatus. The sequence goes on from JBBMOE010000377.1 coordinate 87, forward strand.
ACAAACAGTCCTTTCAGCTCACACCAAAATCAGCGTGTCTCGTCCATATTTGGAGATAGTGGACAAAAATGTACGTGTATATTCTCTGAAGGTCATTCAGTGTCACCCCTGTTTGGCCCTCCTCTGGGGTCCGATCAGGTTCACCCTCTTTTCTTCAGAGCTGCAGCATTTATGGCGGATGTGCCGCCTCATGTGGCTGCTGAACTTCTTGTCTCTGACGCCGTAGATGAGCGGACTGAGCAGACGTGGAAGCACGTTGATAAACAGGAAGGTGGTGAAGATGATCTTGGTTCTGTCACGGGGCCAAGCGGCGACTAAACTGAGGTTGATGAAGGGAGAGATGTAGGACAGCATGTAGATGAGGACCTGGACTCCGTGCAGCAGGATGGTGTTGCGGGCGTTTCTGGCTGAGGCCTGGTTCGAACTGGACACTGTCCGGGCGGTGCGGAGGACCTTCAGGTAGGTGGTGATCAAAGTCAGGAAGACGAAGGAAAACAGAAGCACCTGAGGGGAAGTGACCACACAAGAGCAACTTCGGTCTAAGAATAAAGGTATAATAAAACTAAGCCATGAAATGAAAACATAATCTGCTCCATGAAAAACACAGTAAACAGAGACAGCTGATATCAGTAAGAAAATCAATGACACAACCATCAATACTTCACCTGGACGACCATGTTTTGGGTCTTGTGGTACTGTGTGTTGTACACGTAGCCGGTGTGACAGATGATGCTCCTGGAGAAGGCTGAGAGAGGCTGTGTGGCGAAGATGATGATGACATCTGTGAAGGAGGAGATGAAGGAGATGACCCAGATCAGAGCGATGAGAGCGTAGGCTCGCTGTGCAGTACAGATCTGGACGTGATGAAGAGGTCGACAAACAGCGATGTAACGCTCGACTGCCATGCCAGCCAGGTTCAGAGGGCTGTTCCTCAATGCAGACAGTGAGAACACAGACTTACTGTACAAATACTTTAAGGATCAGACACACAGTCTATGTTCATGACCTTTAACCTTTAACTGCTCACCACAACATGAAGCTGCTGGCAGAGTGCACCTTTCTGCCAGGACGGTGCTCAGATCAGGTGGAGTTAAACAGTGCATTTACAGTTATACAGCACACCTCCACCTGCAGTCACACGGCTCAGCCACAGCCTCCACATAATCAGGGTTAGCAGTACTTTGTTCAGAGTTTTTGAGTTTTTAATGCACATTATTATAACAACTAACATATTACAGCGGCGGCTGAGAGGGTGGCTGTTCCAGAGCCTGAGGGGTCCCAAAAGCACAGGGGACATTTTACTGCACTGAGTATTTTTACTTTTAATACTTTAAGTACATTTTCCTGATTATACTTACATACTTTTACTTGAGTAACTTTTGCTTATGATGGCGTATTTTCAGCGTGTATTAATACTTTCACGTAGCTCTTCCTCCACCACTGAAACGCCACTCGCTGGTGATTAAATCTAACGCACCTCCTGCAGTAAAGGCGGGCTTTTTAAACGTTCGGCGCCCCGCCCACCGCTGCGGGCCAAACGGCTGAAGCTGAGCAGGAAACACCTGATGCTAACGCCAATGCTACTCAGGTATTATTTCATTGACGAGTCAGCCCGTCAAAACTGTCGTCATGTCGCCTCAGTCAGGATGTTTTTTTTGGGAAATAATCGTGTTCGTCGCCGGCCGTTAATCGTTGTACCGTGAGAATTGTGTTCGCCAACCGTTCGTCATGCTAACGACTCTGTTAGCAGCGTTAGGTACGTCGGCCATGTTGATCGCCATCTGTCAGTAATTTCTGTATTTAATTGACTTGAACTTGACTTTTCTTGTCCTGTTGTAGAAGATTTAAAGCCCTGAAGTCCCGGAGATTTACCCGAGGACCTGCTTCACCTGACCAGGCTACGGTAAGTGCTACCTGCGTGTGCTAACGTTAGCTAACATGCTGTAGCTGTGCTCAGTCTGTGTTTCTGAGGCTACAACAGTGACTCAAGTGAGCTGTTGTTCCAGCAGACTGCTGTCAGACCTGCATAACAGCAGTTCAAAGGTCTCTTTAACTCAGCCCGGGTCACAGAGGAAAAACTAGGTCACAAAAACAGACTTCACCTGCTTGTGGTTTGGGAGTTTCAGGTGAACCGATGGAAGCTAATGCTACATGCTAGGTGTGTGTGCTCAGAGTGGACCTGGAGTCCAGAGAGCAGTGACTCTTTCTCATCAGTGTTTCCTCATTAAGATGACAGAAAGGTGAAACTGAAAACCGGTGACGCTGAAAAGAAACCTGGCAGCATAAAATAACGCTCATTGAAAATGAAAACATATTAAAGTTAAATATTTTGTTGATGCCAACATTTCCAGTCACTGTTGAGGTTCTGTGCTGAGGCTGATGGTCAGGATGAGGACTCTGAGTCTGCTGGCTGTTCGACTCTTTACGGTCTGCTGGTTTCTGCTCATACGCTCCTGCCCTGTCTTTACCTCAGCTGCTCTATTTGTTTGCATTGATGTCACATTATTGGAGGGACTGAGTGCATTTCTCTGTTGGTTGTTTGGTCGTTGTATTAATGATGTTTTCATGCCGCTGATTGAAGTTGTGGTGAGACACTAAATTAGATCAGAGTTAGAGTTTAGAGAATTATTGAACCTGAAAGAAATGGATTGATATGACAGCTTCATCTTTTATTCTCTCTCTCTCTCTCTCTCACACACACACACACACACACACACACATATCTACCTGTTGGTGGTAACTAAGATGAGCAGCATGATGCAGCAGGAAGCCACGCTGACAGAAAGGGTGTAGGTGATGATCTGCAGTGTCACAGAAAGTGTCAGCATAATCATGTCGTTGATCACCAAATGGATGTACAGCACATACCTGCAGGAGAGAGGAGTCCAGTGATCAGGAGGAGAGAGGAGGAGACGAGAGAGGAGGAGAGAAATAAGAGGGATGAGAGCACGTTTATACAACTCTGATTCCAAAGACAAGATTTACAAGAATCAACAAAGTAAAACATTAGATATTTTTGTGCCCTTTTCAGATGAGTTTATGTCAGAAAGGATGAAGAAATGATCACTTTTTAATTTAATTTAACGCAGCTTCTGAACTTTTTCAGTGTCGAGACAAAGAGTGAAGAGATGAAATCGTGTTGAACTTGTCCTCAGCTCAGTTAGATTAAAATCACTAAATCAGTCTCAATCTCAGCTTGTTTCAGAATAGACTGCATCAAGTTCTCAGACCAGAAATCCCATCAGTTTGACATCCTCTCACATCTGTCTGAAAGAAAACACACATGTACCATGTCTCACCTGGGGTCCTGCTGGAAGACCTGGTTCTTGAAGTAGGTGTAGACGAACGCTCCGTTGATGCAGTTGATGATGAAGCCGAGAGCAAAGGTGATGAAGTTCTTTGAGAGGGCATCGGTCAAGCCGTCCAGACGTCCGGTTGAGTTCATGTCCCACCTCGTCCTGCTCGATGCTGCCAAACCAAAGCTCGGTTCAGTCAGTCAGTCAGTCAGAGACACGGTCCTCCAGGTGTCTCTCACTGTTTGGTCAAACCCAGTCTCAGCTCACACTGAGTCAAGGACAGCTGAACCAAGAAGTTTAGTTAAGATAAAAAGAAAAATTAGATTTCTTCACCTGTTTTACAAACACCAGATTTCTCATTTATCGATCAAAACATTTCCAATTAAGAGGAAACATAAGAACTAAGAGAATTTTCAGAACACATCAAAGACGTCATGACAGGGTGAATGAAGTCAGGTCTCATTTATAAAAGAGTCCTCAATTTAATTCAAGCTAAAGTTGTGATTTATTAAAAAAAAAAAACCTCAACCCTGTCTGTGATCGGTGAGGTTCATCACAGTTTTTCTCAGTGGCTTTGGTCCATTTCTCAGATCAGAATTGAAATTACTACTTGTTCAATCTTCACGTCTTTGTGTCACCTGTGCATCAAAAAGCAGTTTCTCGTTTCTCTGAACAAGTTCTAAAAGCTTTGTTTCATCCATCAAATGATTCTGCACAGTTCTCTGCTGTTTCCTGCGTCATCGACTGCTGAAGTCATGTTGATCAAAATGTTTTCTAATGGTCTCTGCTGAAGAGTCTCACCCCACAACATTTAGGCATTAGTTCATGGCATGAGTCTTCACATGCAAAACGGTTGAACCAGTTGTCAGAATATGTCCAACATGTTTCTATTTCCATTAGACTTTTTTTCGAAATCTGTCCTGAGTTGGTGAATTGCTCCCAGGTGAGTCTTGACTTTCTCTAATGAAGGGAAATGTGAGGAGCGTCAGGAGGTAAAGAAGACGCTCTGTAACTCCTGCAGTGCTGCACGTACACTTTTCCCTCAGCAGATCGTCCATGTTCACATTTCTACCTTTGCTTTCTTGTTTTTTCTTTGTGCTATGCAGTGCTGTCTCTTCCTTTCTGTGTCACAGTGACGTGGTCTGTCAACAAATCACAGCACAAACAGTAAAAGCACAAATGTGAATCTTCAGAGGACACTGTTATACTGACAACATGACTACGCGGTTTGACTGTCTTATCCACACACATTGACACGAGGACATGTCCTTCTGATGGACTGACATGTTCATTGGCACAGATATTTAATTTTGAGAGATGAACTGAGGATTTTGAGCAGGTAACTGCCTTTTTTGTATGAATTGTTTTGAGAAATGCACTCACTGTTTTACAAATGTCGAGGATGATTCCAGAAATGTTCCAAAGCCACTGAGAAAAACTGTAATTTATTCCCCTGATTGTCTCTGATTTGTCAAAAACCAAAATAAAATGTCTTCAAGTGTGAAAGTTCCACATATAATTCAGAGTTTTTTATGTTATGTTTTGCAGTAACTGACACCATTAAGGTGACATAAAGAAAAAAGGACTATTTTTGAAGAAGCAGCTCTCAGTTAGATTTCCATTAACTGACTAATCTTTAAATGTATGTTTGCAAACTATATTAGTGTCTGTCAGGACGAGCAGCTTCACCCTGAAAAACATCCTTTAAAAGACAGCAAACAGTAAATCTTCACAGTGAATATTTCAGTTTAAAATGTGAGATTTTCACGAGGATAATTAAATATTCCTCTGGTTCTTTAATGCAGTCTTACCTGCAAACCTACCTGAATGCCTCGCTGGTCCGGCCTGTGCTGAGATGCTGCTCTGATCCTCCGTCCTCAGATGATTCTGTTAGTGGTCAGAGGAACAGGAAGACATGCACTTTTATAGATTTCCATGTGAATAACACAGTGAGGGAGACTGTCCTGGAGGGGTGGGCAGATCATCATTTCAGTGTTTGAAACTTAAATGTATTAATGATGGAACATTTTGATTTAGTGTTAGTGAAATAAACTTCTAAACCATCACGATAAAACACGAGCAGCTGCGCTCGTCGTCGTCCTGAATCCTGAACATGAAAGGTAACGTGTTGATTGTCAGAGGCGTGCCGTAACACATCGTTCATGTTTAACTTTAATATGATTAAAAATCAGGTCCTAATAACGGCAGTATTCAGACTTCTTGACGTGATGACGTCATACTGTCACACACAGCAACAACACGAGGCTGAAAGTCAAAGTGATGTTGACGCAGACTTCCAGAAAAGCAGAGAAGAAGAAAAAAAAGTGAAGTTAAGCCAAACAAATCAAATGAGCTTTGAAATGATCCAGAAGTTTCTCTAACTGTGTCGTCCTGTTCAGTGTCCCTGCTTCAGCTGGACTGAGATGTCTTTAATCCAGGCCGGCCTGCTGAATCTGTCTCAGTGTGTCTCCACACAGACACATTCAGAACGATGGACAGAGACGGACAGGACGCTCACGGACACTGACAGAGTCTGTGCTTTGGACACCTTCTGCGTCCAGTGTGAAGCTTTTTCATCCTTCCTCTGCTTCTCAGGTCGAGCTGTGAATATTGTACAGCTGGAACGATCGGCCGATTGGTTCACAGAAAAAGTCATTTTTCAATCAAACTGTGTCTCCAGTGTGAGGATTTGCTGCTTTTATCTGTTTTATGCCATTCTAAATATGACGTTTTGGGGTTTTGGACTGTTGGTCAAACAGAACAGGACGTCTGAGGACACTGTGAGCTCTGTGCTGTGATGGCATTTTTCATTTTGTCTCTGACAAGTGATCAGTTCATTGAGAAAATAATGGACAGATTCTTCTACAAAAAAAAAGCTTCATGAGTGATTGTGACTTTGCTTCTGATGAGGTGATGAAGGTCAGTCAGAGACGTGTCGTGGGTCTGTTTGAGGTGTGGATTATTTCTGCTTGGTACAAACTTCCACCAGTTGTCTGAGTGCTTCTTTTCTCTGACTCTGCTGCTAAAGTGAGCGCCGTTAGTTTCAAGGTTGGTGGAACTGAATCTCTAAAAGAACGACTGGTCCTGTTGTTAAAACAGAACAACCACTGTCTGGTATTCTGGCCAATACTCCTTCTTCATATGTAGTAGCTGCTGCTGGACGATCTCCACACACGCTCTCATGTTCAGGAGGGGGTTGTGTCTCAAACAAAGCTGCTGCCTTTGAATACTTTAAATCCTTTGTTAAACTGGCTTCTCTGTTGATTTGTGGTCTAAAGCTTCAGACTGGACCTAAACCACGTGTGGAGTGTGTGATGGCCCTGATGTGAAGGCTTAGCTGCAAGATTACAACACCACAGTTCCCATCATGCTTTGCTTAAGGTGCTTTATGAACATATTTGACAGTATTTGACACACATCCATTCATCCATCTGTGTCTTGCTTTTCTGATCTTGCTGAGATTTTTTCATCAGAAGTTCGTCAGAGTTGACTTTGTGTGAACAGTGATAGAAGTTTTATTCTGAAAGAGCTGTGAGCACCTTGGATTCATCAGTCAGAAGGCAAAGACTGAAGCACACTGACAGTCACTCCGCTGGACGCTTGGATCCCCGCTGTGGTTATTTCACCTACAGGTTCACTCTGAGTAACGCCGGTCTGATCCTGACGATACTTTGGCTTCGACAGGCGAGGTACCGGGTCCAGTACTTCCTGAAAAGCTCGTCCCGGAAACCGTAGATCACAGGGCTCATGAAACGAGGGATGATGTAGACGACCAGGAAGAAGATGTAACGAATCTCCAGACTGAAGCGGGGGAAGAGGGAGATGAGAGCGGCCTGAAGGGAAGGAACCACAAAGGCAAGCATGCACAGCAGCAGCTGAAACACAAGGACAGAAAGATCCAGAAAATCACTTCCCTCACTTGTCAGAATGAAGCTGAAATGTGAAACGTCCTCGACTCAAATGTGAGGATTTGCTATTTGAAGACGCCACCTTGGACTTTGTCCAGACTTTAGTGTAAAAATTCCTGAAATCAGTTGTTTGATTTTGTCAAAAAGCCCTTGTAGCAGCCCTTGGCATCGATAATCACAGCGTTGAGTTCGACTGGTACAACTTTATTCTTCTTCAGAGTACCGTGAAACTAAAATCACATAGCAAAAATATCAAAAATCAATTTCTTAACACAACAACTCCAATAGTATTTAACATATTTCCTTAAGACCACACACTGCGAACGTTACAAAAAAAAAATCAACGTCGAATAACAATACCACGCACACCCCAGCAGCCCATTAACACAAAGACAACACGCCAGTAATAATTATAACGCCACATACCTCTCTCTGCCTACCAAGGGTGCAAACTAGATACAGATAGCGTTGAAATGGTCAAATACCGGCCTTGGACCAACTGCACTTGGTGATAAACAAAAACACACTCGCATAAATGTTGGGCTTATTGTCAAATATCACAAAATTTTAATTTAACTTCTATTCGTTTTAATTTACAACTTGCTTTGTGCTATTCGCTCCCCCGACCACCTGCTCAGAACCCGTCGACTACTGTGGCAAAACTGGCGTGTGACGTCAACATTTACTTTTCCGGGAACATGAATAATACAAAAACCCAACTCCGCTGGCCACTTACAGCCCTGGTGGAGTAATTTCCACTGCTTGACATCTTGTCCTTGCTTCCTGTCGTCTCCGTCGGCCTTTCTCACGGTGGACATTTTGACTTTGTCCACAAACAGACCTAATAACATAAATAAAGGCTCATTCCCGTCAGGTGTGGTGTTTGTATCGTAGACGCTGCTGGTTCAGTGTCGCTGCTTCGCAGCTCACAGAGAGGACTCATCATTCATGTCATCAGTTTGCACAGACAGACGTGTTGAAAATACCCACCTGCACCCCGTGAAGCAGCACAGTGTTCCTCGCTCTCTTGACGGAGACCAGGCCCGCTGAGGCGGCTCGTGCCGTCAGCATGATCTTACAGTAGGTGTAGAGCAGCGTCAGAGCCACGAAGGACAAGTACACCCCATCAAACACGCAGTTCTTGTAGTAGATGGACCGGTGGCGAAAGAGAAGCGGGTGGTCGCAAAAAATGGTGGAGTGGAAGAAACTCAGAGGCTCGTTGATGACGGTGATGAGGAGGTCGGAGACGGGCGGGGTGGCGGTGAGGATGAGGATGGCGCAGATGAGGAGGAGGGTGCGAGGGACGGTGCACATCTGGCTGTAGTGCAACGGGAAGCAGATGGCGATGTAGCGCTCCACCGCCATGCCGGCCAGGATGAGAGGGGTGGAGCGGGTGGTGAGGACCGCCGTCATGATCTGAGGGAAACACAGTGGTGGTGGTGTGGAAGTCAGATGATGAGGGAAGAGGAGGAGGAAAGATGAAGATCCTGGCTGCCTCTCATGGAACGACACTAGCTTTGTTAGTGAGAGCTGCTGATTCATTACAAACTCTCCTTTGTGAACACATGATTGGATGAAGGATGGTCCTGCATGGACTCAGAGACACCGTGAGACACAGCTCATCTGAAAATGATTGAATTCTGTTCTTATTTACGTTTTCCACAGCGTCCCGACTTCTTTGGAATCGGGGTCGTACAGTTCCACTTTTTATTACTGGGGGTCAGATTTGTGACTGGATTCAAAGCAGCCCTGAACGAGTCTTTCCCCTCACACTCGGATCTTTACGCAGCTTGTGAAAGAGCAGCACCCGTTATTTTCTCTGTTCCTTCTGTCACATGCTGTGAAGTCACATGACCGTCCAGGATAGTTGGAAACAGGAAGTGTTCTTCCTCTCTTGTCTCGATGTCCTATAATTTAAACCTTTTAGTCTGAGGACTCTGGACCATGAAGTTTCATCACTTCACAATGTTCGTAAATTTCACAGAATCCGCTTTTCCCAAATCTAGAAATGTGGCTCCTGCTCATACCTGACGTGAAAGCGTAAAGCTGATGTAGGGACGACTAACCAGAAGGCAGCAGACGGAGGCGTGGATCTTCCTGAAGATGTAGCTGACCACGTAGAGAGCTGTGACGAGGCTGAGCTGCAGAGCGTCGTTGACCACCATGGAGATGAACATGATGTATCGCGGGTTCTCATAGAAGAGACTGTGGTGAGGGACAAACAGCTGAGAGGGACTGTGAGCGAGTGAGCGCTCTGTGATTAAAGTGGGGCTGCAGCCAATGACTGTTCTCATTATGAACTGATCATGTTACTTCCTGCATTAATCCATCTGTTGTTTGGTGTGTAAACCAAACGTTGTCAGCTTATTATCACATAAGATAAAGAGCTCATCATGCCACAAACCCTCAGAAGGTGGAGCTCGGGCGTCTGTGTGCCACAGATATGGAAACAAATAATCTGTAAATACTTTTCTAGCCGTTTGGCTGAGGTGCTGTTAACTGTGTGTCCATGGTTGGAATTATGTTAGACATCACATGACATCACACACTTTGACAGCGAGTCCTGCAGCAGTCATAATGTTCGCACGGTGAGAGCAGTAGAAACACGTTTCTGCAGGTGTTTGGCGGTGGCTGTGTCTACCTGTGCTGAAGGAAGGTGTGCACCATGCTGCCGTTGATGATGCTGAGGGCCAGCCACACCAGCATGGCCACAATGTTCTTGGTGAGAGCGTTAGAGAAGCTGTCTTTATGCACGGCCACAGCGCCCCCTGTCAGTGTGGAGCTGGTGTTACTTGTCAGCAGGTCCAGAGGGCTGGAGGAGGTGGAGTTGAGCATCTCCAACATTTTCTCACCACAATCTGAAGGAACACACACATGAAATCTTTTCTTCATGTGCTGCTTTAGGGATGCATTCTCCACCTGCTTTGGTTTTAATTTAATGTTAAAGACAAATAACAATGGAAGATGCTCCCCAAACGTTTCCACACATCAGAGTTTTCTGACAGAAACATACGTGAACACTGCACATGTATGACACCTCGTATCCTGAGCAAGACACATGCAGATATGCAGCATGAGGAGCACATGAGTCCACAGAATGCACGAAACCCTGAAACTGACTTTAGTTAAACACACACAGTGGAGCTGTACAGACACCTTTTAGAGTAAGAGTCAAGACGTCCTCACCTGGACACACCTGCAGCCTCACACTTTGTCAGGAGTTCATGACTCGCTGTGTTTTAAAATGAACGTTTGAAATCTGCAGAAGAAGAAAACACTTTTGGTGTGAAGTATAAAGATCTCGTGGCACCAAGAACCTTTTCAGATTTTAGGTTTTTCTGAGGAAGACTCGCACCGAACACAGAATCTGGATGCTGATTTCCCACATTTACAGCTTTTATTTGAACAAGTTCCACAGTCTGAGTAAAATAATGTGTTTAATTCATTATTCTAAAAAAATGACAAAATCTAATCATAAAGCACACGGTCAGAAATACTGCAATACAGTTCCTTTTACAGGTTATAATGAAAGTAATTCATTATTATAAAAAAATCTAACAAATCTAAACATTAACAGTATACTGTTAAAAATACTGTAATACAATTCCTTTTACACAACAGTTTTACAGTATAAATGTATTTTAATACTTGTCCAAACTTTCAGATTTACTTCATTCATAAATATTGACTCTGCAGTCTGTAACGAGAATGAAAAATGTGTTAGAGCAGAAAAAAACTCTTATTTTGTGGCATTATATTGAAATAATGAAACCTAAATAACATCAACAGTCAGAAAACTTTCCAAAAGTGTCCAACATGGAAACATTTCAAAAAACACATTTTCTAAACACAAAGAGGAAACACGCTGACTTTTAGTCGTAATATCAATCTCAGCTATTTCCTAAAGCCACGAAACAGACGGAGAAATAACTGACACGATGTTCACAGACAGAAACCTGCTCACCTGTTCACTCACCGACTGTCAGCGACCTCCTCCAGCTGCCTGTCCTCTCATATAAAAGGGTGTGTGCGTGTGTGTGCGTGCGTGCGTGCGCGCGCGCGCGCGTGTGTGTGAGTGTGTGTTGATCAGGGTGAGGCTCATGCAGTCTGGCAGTGATGAGACTCGTTAGCTAACATGAACATTAGCTGAAGGATTTCTTTCTTTTGGATTTGAGTCTGACAGACGGCCGACGTGCCTCCATCGTCAGATTCACTCAAGATTTGATTTTGATCTCAAATGTCGTCGTGATATTGATGAAATCTGACAGCTCTGATTTGTGGAGAAATCGAGTTTCAGTCATGAACGTTTCAACATCTGAAGGTCGTTCAACTGTCCAACAGACGGGTGGACAAAACCCACCACCTGAAAACAGACCTGAAACTTAATGCAGCGTCTCAAATGCTACAACAAAATGACATTTTTGTTTAATGATGCATTTGCATCACATTTCCTTCTGATTTGTAGCCTTCAGCAGTAAATGACATAGATCAGGACGTTCGTGATCAGCTGATGATGTTTTAGTTTACATTGAATCATTTCGATGGACAAGTGAGACACTGAGACTGTGAAGCTGTCAGAACATGGTTTGTGCCACCAGGTGGCGTTATTGTGTCTTTCAGATGGAGGTCAGTGTGTGCTGCCTGCAGAGCCAGACTGTGTGACGTCTGTCCTCTACACACTGAGCGTGGACCGAGATTGTCAGCAATGACAATGAGGACAAAGTGTGACATGAACGATGAAGCAGTCGAGTCGACGTGTCGGCCGATATGAACTATGAACACGCAGCAATGCACCTTTTTTCACATCTGATCCGATATGTGAGTTTGGAAGTCAGCTGATACAGAGAACCAATCAGATAGTGTTTAATCAATCAGCTGTGTGCCTCAGTGTGAGGAAGAGGCTTCAGGCCTGACTGAAACGTGGATAGAAATGAAGTGAGTTGTTATTTATTATTGAAATAATAATGGTGCACCAGTAAGCTGGTGAAACATCTTCAACATTAACAGGAATTCAATTCAAGTGTAAACTATAAAACAACACAGCAGCATCAAAGGAGAACAAAATACAACAATCTAAAATCACAGTCACAGACTTCATAAATTAAATCAGAATTCACACAAGATGTGAAAACAAGCAACCTGCTGCAAACAAAACATTCAGAACAAACAGGAGTCAAACATGTTTGTGAACATTTGGTGCAAATGGGCTCGTAGATGTAAAACTAGAGCTGAAGTGAACAGTTTGGCCCGTCATCACTGACACCCGATGCAGCTGTTTGAGACAGTCCTGGACTGGCCTCCATTGTCAGCGTTGGATCAGCGCTTCCTCATATCACACATATGGATATTAATCGTGTCGGCCGACGAGGAGCAGAGAACTGAAAGACGTCCTGCTCGCTGTGTGTCTTGGTCACTTTCACCAAACTGCAGCTCAGATCTTCCAGTTGAGTTTCTGTCATCTACAGACTCGGGTGGATGAAATGAGGTGATTTTGTCTGTTGTCTCTGTTTCGGCTGTCAGCTCAGTTAGCAGGTTGTCATTTTCATACACTTTATTGTGACTCTATTGATGGAACAGTTCTATTCTCTTTACAACAATCTAATGTTAACATTAAAAATCAAAAGGTTTCTTCATCAGAGGGTGAAGAGCTTCATTCAAACCCTCGTTTTTGACCTTTATTTATCCAGAGGAAGCTTCTCTTTTCTAAACATCCTCATCACATTTATCGTGTCGGTCGAGGACTGAAGCTCTTCTCTAACCTTTAGCTCACCGCTGCCTCTTGCATACATATAATCTCTTACATGTCATTGTTGTCCAGTGGGGCCACCGTCGGCAGTTTGGCCCTGCACCTGTTGCTCAGAAGGTGCATCTTGAGGTACTTCCTGAACTTTTTGTCTCTGACGCCGTAGATTATGGGGCTCAGGAACCGAGGCAGGATGTAGACGATCAGGTAGTTTGCGAATCTGATTTCCAGAATTCGGCCGGGGAAGATCAGACGCAGAACGATCTCCACGCTCGGGGAGATGTAGGAGAGCATGCACATGGCCAGCTGGGCCCCGTGGAGCAGGATGGTGTTTCTGGCCCTCTGGGCGGACATCTTCTCTGTGGAGAGGGCCCTCGCTGCAAACAGGATCCTCAGATAGGTGAAGACCAGAGTCAGGAACACACAGGAGAAGTAGATGATATCGAAGACTTGTCTTTTGTACGCCAGGATCGGGTCTTTAAACACGTTCTGGCGCAAGCAGAACACCGAGTCGTGAAAGAAGCTCAGGGACTCCGTTGCCAGAGTCACAAATAGATCTGTAATATCTGGAGCCACACAAATAAACCAGATCAACCCGATGACAGCGTAAGTCCTTCTCACTGTGCAGATTTGGGGGTGACGTAAAGGCTTACAAATGGCAATGTAGCGCTCTATGGCCATGCTGGCTAAATTGACCGGGGTGTTTCTGGTGGTGAAGACCGCCACCAGGATGAAGAAGCAGCAGAAGGAGACGTTAATCTTGTAGAAGATGTAGCTGAGGACAAAAAGTGTGATCGTGACGGTCAGCTGGATGGCATCATTGATCACCATGTGGATGAAGAGGATGTAACGAGGGTCTTCGTAAAAAGTCTGGAAGAGAGAGGAGGAGTGAAAAATGTGGTGAGCAGTTCATGACAGCAGCAGTTCATGGTTTAAGGTGGTTTAAGAAAGAGGAAAAAATCTAGAAAATGCTGAAAAATGCTCATTTCTATTCCCAGTTTTCATAAAGGCGTCTGTTTCAGCACAGTGTGAATAAGATGAGTGGCTGCAGGTGTATCTGCTGGGACACCTGGCTGCACGTGTGTCTAAGGCCTGCAGCTAATTCAAGTTATAGATTGATTTTACACAAGATTTTACTTGAATGTTAAACAGAAAAGTGGGAAATCCTCACATTTGAGAAGCTGGAACAAGCAAATGTGGAATTTATCAATGAATGAAATCATCTGCTGATTTACTGAGAGTGTGTGTGTGTGTGTGTGTGTGTGTGTGTGTGTGTGTGTGTGTGTGTGTGTGTGTGTGT
>JBBMOE010000378.1:0-14329 GCA_037975065.1 Chaetodon trifasciatus
AAGGGATGCCCATCACGAGGGCAGTGATGCAGCAAAAAGCACTTGAGCTAGCCACAGAGCTTAACATTCCCCGCGCCGAATTCAAAGCCAGCATGGGTTGGTGCCGCAGAATGATGCGCCGTAATGGCCTGTCCCTCAGACGCAGGACAAGCCTAGCCCAGCGTTTGCCCGCAGACTTCAGAGAGAAGCTGGTAACTTACCAGCGTTATGTCATTAAATTGAGAAAGAAGCATGACTACCCCCTAGATCAGATGGGCAACGCAGACCAGACACCTGTTTTTTTCGACATGCCCACATCTGTCACAGTTCATAAAAGAGGAGACAAATCAGTGATTGTTAAGTCTACAGGGAACGAGAAGAGCCGCGTTACCGTCATGTTATCCTGCCTCGCTGATGGGACCAAACTCCCCCCCTATGTGATTTTGAAACGAAAAACTCACCCCAAAGGTCCTATCTCGGCTGGCATTATTGTGCGTGCACAAGAAAAGGGATTGATGGAGTCCAGTCTTGTGGTGGACTGGCTTAAAATTGTGTGGGCCAGACGTCCCGGTGGACTTAGACGGAGGCGAAACATGCTGGTGCTAGATGCTTTCCGCAGACATGTGACAGACGAGGTCAAGAAACAAGTTAAGGAGCTGAATGGTGACTTGGTGATCATCCCGGGTGGAATGACAAGTCAGCTGCAGGTCTGAGTCAGTTTATTGGGAGACTGAAAAGATACAGTAGCCTATGAATTTATGATAGATGTGTACATAACACCAAGCTACTGTAGGCTTATAATGCTTAAAAAAACTTGTTACAGGTACTGGATGTGGTCATTAATAAGCCATTCAAAAACAATCTGCGGAAGAACTACACAGCATGGCTCCTGGCAGGTAACCATGTCCTGACACCTTCTGGAAAAATTCAGAAACCTTCTGCATATCTTCTCTGCGAGTGGATCCTGCAAGCTTGGGCAGACGTGTCCTCTGAGAGCATAATCAATGGGTTCAAGAAATGTTGCATCTCAAATCTGATGGATGGAAGCAAGGATGATTTGATGTGGGAGGAGCCGGCGGCAGCGGCAGAGAGCGATAACGAAAGTGGGAGTGAGGAGGAGGAACCCAGTGATGCGGAGGATGCAGCTGAATGAATGAGGAAAAGAAATGTGTTTGTGGTGTTTAATGCTCTGACATTTTGCAGACTGTTCCACACTTTTTGTTAAGCACATATGCGCCGTTTATTGCACAAGTTAGGGCCAGTAGGCTTATGCCTGTTTTATTGCACTGTTTTCATGAAACATGAAGTGCGGTCTGTGCTTTGCCTATTTTCGGGGCTGTAAACATGTTGAGATGTTCAAGAAAAACAATGAAATGTTTTAATGCAAATGAAATTTTGTCCAAATAAAAAGTATTTTTCCAAATATGGGTCTTGAAAAAGAGAGGTCGTCTTATATTCAGGGTCGTCTTATATTCGGGTCAATACGGTAAATAGAATTGACAATATTAAAACGGAATTAAAGCAAAGCAAGAAATGAAAAAATAACCACAATAAAAAGAGACTGTAGTAAAAGTAGTGTAGCCATCCAAAGGATATGCCTGTATACTCTGTATACCCTGTGTGTTAGCTAGAGCATCATCAAAAATGTCTTGGATAAGTCCTGGAAAGTTATCTCCAGAAAAGAGTGGAAACATTGTTGACGTCAA
Source organism: Chaetodon trifasciatus (assembly GCA_037975065.1). Classification (NCBI taxonomy): domain Eukaryota; kingdom Metazoa; phylum Chordata; class Actinopteri; order Chaetodontiformes; family Chaetodontidae; genus Chaetodon; species Chaetodon trifasciatus. The sequence goes on from JBBMOE010000378.1 coordinate 1,686, forward strand.
TAAATGTATTCACCCTAACCCTCACCTGACTTAATAAAGTCATTCTGCCTGAAAGCCCTTTCAGAAAGCTCTCTAGGATGTAGTTAACTTTGTAAAAAGGGTCTGTCTTAACCGGAATTGTGATCTTTTTCTGAACCTAACCAAATAGTTTTGTTACCTAAACCTAATCAAATTGACAGAAAACGGAAAATAATTAAAAAAAATAAAAATAAAAAAGATAAGTTAACAATTTAATATATTTCACACAGGACCGTAGCTGTCAACATTGGAATGTGAAAATTTGGAAAATTTTTCTGGCACCCCACCCTGGGTTGTCCCACCACCCTTGTCACTGTATATATACCACTTACATTTAGACAAGGGTACAAGCAGAAAATCCTAAAATCACCACTAGGCAATCACTTGCTTTAAAAAATCAGAGCAACAAGAATTGGTGTAACTAGTTTCTACATTAAGTGATTCCAATTATGTGTTCAGAATCAGTTACTGGGTTGAAAGTGAAATGCCAACACTGCATTACATAAATGAAAATACCAAAGGGCATATAAATTTAGTACATAGTTTATTTATGTATTAATTGAAGGATATGAACACATGACTTACACATTATGCTTCATTTGTGATTTTGAGAGAAGCTATTGGCAAGTGAGACATTTGGTAAGAGAGGGTGATTATGAAAAAACATCAGAGAGATAGTATAAATGCAGTCATTGGTAGAGCATGTCTCTGCCCCTCTTGGGCATGGTAGATCTGTCCTTTTCTGGTAGAATTGGAATCCTGGTAAAATTGGGAGGGTTGACAGGTCTGTATGGGACACAAACACCAGCCTCCCAGATGAAAGTCTTAAGTTTGACCCATTTATTTACTATGAACTGCTTCCTATGCAGACTTCTTCTTTTGATTATTATTATTATTTTTTAATTATTATTATTTTAGACCTTTCTTGTGTGAACATTTAACGGTTTGACATCAAGAATGTTTGGTCACTGTGACTGGATAAACAATATTTCACTCATTAAATATTAATGACTTGCCATCGTCATCCTGGGGAAAAAAAATCATAACCTACTGTTGAAACTAAGTAAACTTCCTACAATCCATCAGCAGCTTTTTAGTAGAATTCCATGAAATCTTATTTGCACTTGATTTATGTATATATCGTATAGTATATAATATAATATACTTTTCAAAGGCTAACACTTACATCATTGTGTATGTGTTAATTATTTGACTTTGGACTGCTTTGAGGGTGGATACAAAGCAGGATTAGTTTCAAAACTGAAGCTTAAGGATGGATCGATACTTCAAACTTAGACATTGTAAGTTTTGCTTTATTGTTAAATTTGCTGGTTAGCCTGTTGAGTTTGGTTTTTGCATGTTCCGCTGCTAGGGGCATCTATCGTAGACCTGCACACTGGAGCAATGTTGGCCCATTTATTATTGGCAGACAGTCAAGAGAAACTGTTTGAATGTTAAGCCTCATTTGAAGTCAACTGAATACCAGAGTAGTAGGTTGGATGTGGGCATCTGTTTTTTTATGTAGCTTTTTATCTGGTCTCACATAGCCAGACATAAAGTTATCTTTAGACTTCACACTCAACACAAGCTCAGCTGGTTTTGTTGTTACATGAAAGCCTCCTCTCCTGCATGCTGCGTCAGTATCTGTGTCTGTTGCTGACATATATAAATCTACTTGATAGACGTGGCCCCATTGTACACAGACTACTGTACTTACAATATACTAAGTAAGTATAGTGTATATATAGTTAGTAAGAATATTATGTCAAAATGTGTGTGTCAGTATTGAGTAGTGTGTCTGCACACAGTATTTTGTTACTTATTTATTTCTAATTTTTCACCTTTTTTTACAGTGTCCCATTGAAAGAAAGGAATGAGGACCAGAGTACACCTACAATTAATCTGATATTACAACACAACTAATTTTGTAGCTGTCTGTGTGGCTCTGTGAGGCTGTTCTTGCTTTGAGTTAAATGCTAACATTGGCATGCTAATATGCTCACTGTAATATATGTTAATATGCTCACATTTAGTGGATGAAATAATGTTTACCATGCTCACCATCTTTGTTTAGTGAGTTAGAATGCCAACATTTGCTAATAACCACTTAAAACAGTACAGCTAAGGGAATACCATTCATTTTTGTTGGTATTTCTTAATGATTTGTTATTAAGGTTTTAGAAAACAGTGAACTGTCTGTGGACTTCTGCCTGCCTAGTCACCAGAATAAAATGTTGGCATAGTGAATTTCTGCTCACCATGTATATTTGTATGTTTCATATGTATCACATCAATGTCTCTCAAGTAGGTATCAAAGTGACGTAGTTCAGATTACCGGTACATGTATATGACCTGAGTTTTTGTCTTCAGGAGGAGTGTTGGTATGACAGCTAGGAAAATGACTGCTAAGCAGCAGACCGCTTTTCAAGCTGTGTTTGTGCAGAGTACACCAGCTATTTTTAACAAAATTTTGGAATAATTTCCAGCCCTGTTTGTGTCAATAAAACTGGATAGGGTTGGGCGGTAATCCGGTAATAAGGTATCCCGCGGTATCTGAAAATAGCAACGGTATCAGTTTCATTACCGTCATTAAAAAAAAATGTGCGTATGGGTCTATAGGGGTCTAACATAATTGTAGCATCGTCATAACAAAAATTAAGTCCACTCCGTTCAATGTATCTGATTGAATTTTTACTTGAGAAAAAGGTGACGTGTTAAAAAAAATGAACCTGAGCAGTTTCACAGATGTTTTAACACAGGTATGTCCAGGCACTCATTTGGGTGCATCTGGGCAGAGTACTGTTATCTCATCCAAGCATACGAAGAAAGTCCTCTGTTGAAAACACTTTTTCAGCCTTTTTTCTGCTTGCTATTGCTCTAAGCTCTCATAAAAGGACAAAATGCAAAGAAAACAGTAAAATAACACCTCGGGCTGCTCAGCAGAGTCCTCTGTGAGCACTCTGCTCATTCATGCGTAAATGAGACGAAGTGGTGAAACTAACTGCATAGTTACGCAGACCAGTCAGGGTCAAGAGATTCGAGGGGCGGTGGAAATTTCACCATAGTAACACTCTTCACAACATGAAGAGCGCTCCCTCCACTCTAGAAACCAGGGGTCTCATTTATAAAACTTGCTTACGCACAAAACGGGGCTTGAAAGTTGCGTACGCAACTTCCTACACAAAGGTTGTGATTGATAAAAATAAACGTAGCGTGAGAATGTGCACACAGGTACGCCAACTTTGATGCTTGCGTACGAACATTTTGGAGACAGGGGGAACTGGCGGTGCAGATGGTGAGGTGGTGAATTGAAGCCAGATTGATCTCATACATTTAATGTCATCACATATCAGACTTATAGACCCGCGTAATCATAAACACCCAAGTCTGCAGTGTTATAGATGTGTTCCTTTAGTGAGCCGTTAGGCCTACAACTGTATGCACAATGTTCATATATCATACTTCCATCTTCAAATGATACAGAGCGGTGGATGGCACTGATGGATTAGTATTAATTGTGACAAGGTGTGTAACAATCATTCAATTTGCTGAGTAAGCATATAAATAGTGCGGTGACACTTGTGCGTAATGCTGCACAATGGATGCGCTGGCACTGCTGGGAGATCACGCAAATGGTAGGATCAGGATGGAGAGAAGTTTTAGGGACCACAGAGATTCCCTGGCCCATGATGATGACTGGCTAATATGCCGATTTAGATTCCCTAGAGCGGTGCCCTTGGATCTATGTGCTGAACTGGGCCCAGTGTTAGATAGACCCACTTGCCGGAACCACGCCATCCCAGTGCATATCCAGGTGCTGACCACTCTGGGGTTTCTGGCGACTGGCTCCTTTCAGCGGGAATTAGCCGACAGGTAAGTGTTTGATATGATTAATATTATATAATGTTACATTGTCTGTCTAAAGCCCCTTTTGGGTATGATATAATTCAGTTAAATTATGTCCTTAGGTCTGGGATATCACAGCCATCCCTCAGCGCTGTAATGCCAGCCGTTTTGGATGGCATTATAAAAATGACCAGTCGATACATCAGGTTTCCTTACACTATGGGTGAACAGGCCAACATTAAAAGGCAATTTGCAGTAATGTCCGATTCCCAAATGTAATCGGCGCAATTGACTGCACTCACATTGCTATAAGGGCTCTGAGTGAAAATGAATTTGCTTATGTGAACCGAAAAAATGTGCATTCACTCAATGTACAAATTATTTGTACCTCGGACATGATCTTGATGAATGTAGTGGCACAGTGGCCTGGGTCAACACATGACTCATTCATCCTGATGCACAGTAGTGTAGGGAGCAGACTGCAGGCAGGTGCTGCGCGTGATGGCTGGCTCCTGGGTAAGTACATAAACACCATTGTATAGATTCTACCCATTAAAGCCTGATTTATAATTACTCTTCTGTTATACCTTGCAGGTGACAGTGGCTACCCCCTAAAGCGCTGGCTCCTCACCCCCTTCACCAACCCGCAGAGCGCAGAGGAGGTGCACTTCAATGTGGCACACACTCACGTGCGCTCCGTTGTGGAGAGAGCCATTGGCCTCCTCAAAGGTCGGTGGAGGTGTTTGGATGCCTCGGGGGGCAGACTGCTTTATCACCCTACAAAGGTGTGTAAAATAATAATGGCTTGTGGAGTTTTGCACAATGTGGCACTGGGGAATGCTGTTCCCCTCCCCGATCCACAACCACCTCCCTGACATGAGGAATTTCAGCAGGGAGCAAGTCTTCATGAAGGTGTCATGCGGCGTTTTAAATAAGACGGCAAGTATGTTTCATTTTTTAACAAGATCTTTAATGGAGCTGGCAATGTCAGACATGACCTCACACATGTTGCCCATCACTGTGCGTATTTGCTGGAGTTCGTCACGGACGTCATTAATAGCACTGATGGTGTCCCTTTGTGTTTGAAGGACAGCGTCTGTCAGGACCCGGCCACTTCTAGGTGCGCCATGCGGTCGGGACACACTGGTGCTGGCGACAGCCAGGCCTTCAGCCACAGTGCCAGGACACGTCGTGCCCGGAACCCCCTCATCACCCACTGCTTCCAACTCCACAGTGACTGGGGACAGAAAGAAGTCAACTACCTTTTCACAAGTCTGTTAAAATATTTACTTTAATAAACAGATAAAACTGTACTTTACCGGTCTCCTCTGTGGTCTCTGCCAAATCGGTGTCTCCTTCCTTCTCTGCCATACACGCTACCAAGGATCGAGGCTATCTTGGTGTCCAGCAGTGTGGGCTCGGGTGCGCCCTTGCCCCCACCAGTAGCAGATGCGCTTCAACGGTGGCATGCTACTTTCTTCTTGGCCTCCACCTTCAGATCCGACCACTTCTTTTTAATTTCTGTCACAGACCATTCTGTGGCACTGGAACTATTCACTGCGGTGATGACGTGCTGCCACTAATTTTTTTTTATTTAATTCGTGACGCCACTACTGTGACCACCAAACAAAATATCCTTTCTGGCCTCCACCTCACCCACAAGCACCTCAATTTCAGTCTCCGTAAAATTTCTTTTTCTTTTCTCTGCCATGATCGAACATAAAATACCATTGACCAGCAGGCATATTTATATGCAAGGACATTCATGAGGTACTTTGCATTGACCATTCATGGTAAAATGTGGGTGTGTTGGGGGCGGGATGTGAGGTGAATCCACCTGCGCAATCTTCCGGTTGGAATGTGATTTATAAAGGGAAAATTGCGTGCAGGTGTGAGTACGCACGGTTTTATAAATCCGAATATTTTTTGGCGTACACCATTTTCAGCTTTTGGGCACACACACACTTTTAGTATGGATTCTACGCAATGTTTTATAAATGAGGCCCCAGCTCCTCTTTATGTAAACGACCAGGACCTACGTGATTGGTCTCAAACTAACACAGAGTCATAGGAGGAGACATTAGCAGCCTTTTTTTGAGCTGGCATATAACTTTTGACCACAAAACAGCAACGGTAAGACATACTTTATGATTTAGCAAAGTTTTTTCTGCTACTCTTTGGCTGCTACCTCGCTGAGTTTTCATCACACAGTGAGGAGGCTGACGTCTTTGTGATCATCAGACTCTGCTTTCATATGCTAGCAGGTTTGTGTGGTTTGCGTGAACTGGTGAAAACAGCAGATGCAGTACCGTTGACGTGCGCTATTTCCGTGTTTTCATTACATGCGCATATAATTTCTTGGGGTGTGAATTATGTTTCGTTTTGGGCGGCAGTGCTTGGTAGAGGCTTTTAGCTGGGTTTCTCCCCGTCATTCTGATATGCTACAAGTTAGGATTGGTGCTTCCTAGCGTGAGCATTGATCATCTGAACTGTGTGCATCTTACGCTGCCCCCTTAAAGGGAGTGCTCATATTGAAGAGGTTTAAAGAAAAGCCGAGCATGTGCAGAGATAACGGCGTGTTGTCATGAGCCTGTTACTCAGGGAGACGACGACCCCCTTCTCTGGTGGAAAAGTGATGGAGCCAGGCATTTTCCTCTCATGTCGAGGGTTGCCCGAAAATATCTGTGTGTTTGTGCTACAAGCTCTCCATCAGAGTAGGTCTTCAGCACCGTGGGCAAAGTCGTCAATCAATGTGCCCTGCTCAAGCCAGACAAAGTCAACATGCTGGTTTTTCTGGCGAAAAACGTGGAATAGATTCCAATAGATTAGTTTGTTTTTGTTTCATTTTCAATAGCCTCCTGTTCTGACGGACAAAAAAGTTCGGACTGTCACTTTACCTTAAGGTTGGCTCTAAAAAATTACGGATAGTATTACGTTAGGATTATATAATTTTTAATTGATTTGTGTGATATTTCAAATATTTTTCAATAAAAGTTGTTAATGTACATGTTTCGTTGTCATTTTTTCGGTATTCTTAGGCCTATGTAATGTGTGCTGTTCTGTTTCTGAACGCTATAGGCAGAAGCTGACATTTTGGCAACTCCCTCCCTGCAAAGTGAATTTTAATTAGTCACGGTAATACTGTATACCCTAGGAAAATGTGGAGAAGGTTTGACAGTATCAAAATTTGGATACCGCCCAACTCTAACAGTGGATATTTTAAGCCAAAACATGATCTTTTCTGAACCTAACCAAGTGGGTTTTTGTGCCTAAATACAACTAACCTGAACCACACTATTCTCACAACATGAAATTGAAAATTGAAATGTAAAGCAAAGTCTTAACATAAAGAATGTTAAAAAAAAAATGTTATGCTTAAAAATTTCAAGTGTTTGCAGAAATGTACAATATAATCATTTATTCTTTGGGTTATTGGCTTATTGGGTCACTTTTGCAGACTGATTTAATCACGATGAGGACCTGAGCTGTGTGTCTGCTTTTTGTCTCTCTCGTTCAGGGAAGTGTGAGGACAGTTTGGCTACTCCTCTTCCTTACAGCTCCTTCACCAGTTCATCAGTGTATGCCCGAGGATATGGAGCTGGTTATGCCAAACTCAATCGGAAACAAGGTATGCCTTTGTAATGAGAAGTGCAATATAGTTACTGTTAATTTTTATTAACATGGGATCATATTGTAAATTTTGTTAGTTGGTTTTCTCATTAATAACTGCATACTAGTAGCTGTTGCATGGAATGATGGTTCTCATGTGTGATGTATTTCTTCCAATATGCAATATAATATCATTTTCTTTACATGACTGCACATTTGACTGCATTGTAGCTTTACCAGCATCCCTTCATTCATAATTCCAGTGTTACTTATAGAGGTCCTTACCATCAAGCTCACATATTGGGTAAAGTCGGGAAAGGTTGTTACCATGGTCTTGTTGTTGAAATCAAGTGAGATACCAATGAGAGCCCTCGGGTGTTTAGTCTGGATTTGGGCTATGGCACTGTGAATAATGTTACATGCCAATACCATTGCTAACAACTTAAGGTGCAATATATCAATCTTTCAATCAGGTGTATTATTACTCCTATGTGCAATATCAATACTCCAGTCAGGAGTACTACCATCCAATTACAATATCACTACCTATTGTTCATATTTCATTATTCCTTGTTTATATTGCTTGTTTGTTATTTGTTATAATGTCCTTTTTCTGATGCCCTCTATGTTTACTATCCACTTCGCTGCTGTAATACCTGAAATTTCTCCACGTTGTATCTTATCTTATCTTAAGCAGAACAGCAAGCCCCCTGCCTTTACGCTTACTGCTTTTGGCACAGTCTCTGTGAATGAAGCTTGTCATGTACTCCAGAACTACTTTGCTGCCCGTAAAGAGGGTCACTGTATCAAATTCTGTATCCATCTCTGTTGTCATGGGCTCTGCCACAGCCAACACAGCTGTGCAGAGTCAGTCAGTATAGTCAGGTCTGTGAGGGGCTAGTTGAGCTTTTCTCAGGAACACACTTGCGTGGCACTTTCTGTGTCAACAATCTTAAGATAAGCCACTGTAGTTATTGACACAGAAGCAACTGAAAAGTGTCTGATGGAAAAGCTTGAGCATAAGCTCTCCGGAGGTCAGTTGCATAGACAAGGCTTCCGTCCACTCTTAAGTCTGTTGTAACTTGGTGTTCTAAGTCTGACCCAATAGTTATGCTGATTCCACCATCTAGGCTTAATACCGAGCGTAAATCTAAGGCCTAGTCAGGAGCAGTCCGATAAAGTCAAAATCTAGTCTGCCACCTTGGCCCTTCTGAGAGCCACAACCAGCTCCATCATCTTTGCCACGTTGGACTGCAGGTAGTTCTGCTCATACCCTATGACTAAGTTTTCCACCACAGCCTTGTACTCAGCTTCCTCGCCCTTGCTAATACATCCAACTATAGCAGAGTTATCAGAGAATTTCTGAAGATGGCAGGACTCTAACTCATAGTCTGTAGTGTAGATGAGGAAGGTAGATAGGACTGTCTGCTGCAGTGTCCCAGTGTTGCTGACAACTGACAAAGTGTTACAGGAGAACATACTCGGGTCTGACAGTCAGATAGTTGACAATCCAGGACATGAGGGGTCCATCGACTTGCATCACTTTCTTTTTCCGTATCTTGCCCAGTAGAGTCAGCCAGTTGGTGTTGAAAGCACTGGAGAAGTCAAAAATCATGACCCTCACAGTGCTTGCTGGGTTTTCCAGGTGGGCATGGGCACAGTTGTTTACCTCGGGTAAATGATGGCATCCTCAACTCCCAATCTGGGCAGGTAGGCAAACTGGAGGGGTTCCAATAATGGCTAGTGGAGTAGGTGGTGGTTAAAGGCAAACAGTAGATGAGTCAAGGAGAAGGATGGAAAGGGGCCATTGTGTCAGATCTTTGAAAAACAGTTTAAGTTATTTGGCCCTGCCCAGGCGGCCTGTAGGTCTGCTGCTCTTTCTGCTCCAGCTTCCTCTTGTACTTCTCTTTTGCCAGCTCTAAAAGCCCTCCTCTTCTTTTTTACCCATGGCTTGTTATTTGAATAACAATGGATAACTTTTTCAGGGACTGTGCAGTCCATGTAGAAATTGCTGTAGTCTGTTACGGACTCTGTTAGCCCATCAGTCATCCCCATGTGTCTCACAGAGTGCCTGCCAGTCAGTCACCTCAAAACAGCCTAGTGTCTTATAAGCCTCCTCTGACCATCTTCTCACTGTTCTTGTGGTAGCAGGCTGGTGGTTTACCAGAGGCACATAACAGGGGTTGAGATGTAGAAGACTGTGGTCTGACCTACCCAGGGGAGGGAGGGGTGAAGAGATATATACATACTTAATTTTAGCATACATCAGGTCCAGGGACCTCTCCTCTGTGGTCAGACAGCTCATATATTGGGTAAAGTTGGGAAGGGATGTTACGATGTTCATGTGGTTGAAATCACATGAGACAGCAATGAGAACACTGAGGTGTTGAATCTGGATTCCCCCTGCCCCCTGCCTTTCCACTTTTGGCACAGTCACTGTTGGCACAAGCAGTCTGAAAGCCATCAATGGAAACATTGTGTTTGGGAATATCCTGATGCAGCCATGTTTCCAAAAATACACATGAGACTACAGTCCTGGAACTCCCTTTGGCTCCTAACTAGAGCTGCTAGCTCATCCATTTTATTTGCGATCTCGCATTGCCCATGATGAGGGAGGGGAGATATGGTTTGTATCACCTTCTCTCCCTCTGTGCCTTTGCCTTGCTCTGCCTTAACCTCCAACCCTCCCCTTGTTGCCCCGGAAACTTTCTCCTAATCTCCTCAGGGATTTGGTGACCTTGTTCGGGCACTCTGGCCAAGCGGAGTACCATCAGCTGATCCCATGATCCCAAATGAGCACATAATTCAACAGCACAGTAGAGGGTATTATTTAATTTGTTTATTTTGTAACATGTAAGTATATACATCTTTTAAAACATGTTAATGTTGAAATGACATCCAAGCAGTACATAATGCATAAAAGGAGATATTTGAATGGTTCAAACCAATGTGGGTTTTTTTTAGAGGGAATATTTAAACCTCATTTTACCAGGCTGTAAATTTCTGCTGTAAATTTTAATATGGTGGTCTATAGGGATTGACTCACTTTTGGAGCAAGCCCCAAGTGGCCATTTGTGAGGAACTGACATTTCTGGCACTCCTGCCAATCTTCATTTTTCAGCCCAGGATATTGTTGCTTGGTTGTAGCCCACCGCAGTGGATGTTGCTGCAATAGACTCCGGGTGGCTTTCCCTGAGACGATGTGTCATTGCCAGGAGATGGGCTGTGTCGTTCTTCTCGCCCAACTGTTTAGTTGAAGTGAATGAAGTCTGCCAGCAGACTTTTTCAGAAGATCCACAGCTTGGTTGACCAGCTTGACCATAAGGGAATAAATGCTTCCTAGCATTACTACTAAATGACATTACCAATTCTTTTCTCAATACTGGTAAAATACCATTATAGATAAACACTAATATATATTGGTATTACGGAGAACTATCTATACATGAACGATGGATGGCAGTATGGTCCTTCTAATGGGATCTTTGGCTGGATATTATTGCCTTAATTGCAGAGAAAAAAATAAATTTAATTCCAACATATATTAAAAGGGTAGTTAGCCTACTAACTTTCAAGTGACAGTTGGTATACAAGTAGATTTCTGATCATCTACTTATCTACTTAGTCCTTTTGGCAAGAATTGAAGTGTGTGTAGTCATGGAAAAAATTATTAGACCACCCTTGTTTTCTTCAATTTCTTGTTCATTTTAATGCCTGATACCACTAAAGGTATATTACCTGAAGAATACAATGAACACGACAAAAAATGCAGCTGATTCCAAAATACTTTATGTCCTATTTGACATGCTTAAGCTTAATTGTAGTCCCAGGGTATATAAGACGCCATTTCACGTCATAAGCAGCGCTGCACATGCAAAGGCCTAGAGTCGTTTCCTGCTTACATTCAAGCCATAGCACAACTCAGAAGTTGTCAGCTCTCACGTAATGCCTAAAACAAAAGAATTATGTGAAGCCACAAACGCAGCCATCTTGGCACTGATTGAGTAAGAAATTGAGTGAGAGACAGGTCGCCAAAAAACTGAAGATCTCCAAGACAGCCGTTCATTACACCAAGAAAAAGCAAGCTGAACATGGTACTACTAAATTGCTAGCTGGTCGAGACAGGAAACGTCTGTCTATCCCACGAGAGTACCGTGCACTCATCCATTCCTGTGTCGGGAATCGATCCCCAGGGACCTTAAAAATGAGTGTGCACTGTCGAGAAATGTGACTTGTTCAGCAAGGACAGTTCAAAACTGACTTCTTGAAGCTGGTCTGAAGTCACACAGGGCATGGAAGAAGCCCTTCATCAACGAAAGGCAAAGGAAGGCCCGGTTACTCTTTGCTAGGGATCACAAGGGTTGGACTGTTGATGATTGGGCTAAGGTTCTCTTCAGTGATGAATCCAATTTTTAGTTGATGCCCATTTCAGCCAACTTACTGGTTAGGAGGAAGCCTGGAGAAGCCTACAAACCAGACTGTCTTGCCGCTACAGTAAAACATGGGGGTGGATCGGTGATGACCTGGGGTTGTTTCAGTATGGGTGGAACAGGGCAAATGCAATTGTGTGAAGGGCAAATGAACCAGGTCACATACAGGCTACTCTTGAAAACAGTCTTCTTCCATCAGCTGATAAACTCGCATGACTGGATTTTACAACACGACAATGCCCCTTGCCACACGGCAAGGTCAGTTAAAGCCTGGATGGAGAACCAGAACATTCGAACCATGCCTTGGCCTGCTCAATCAACTGAAAAACTGTGGAACATCATCAAATTCAAAATGGAGAACCACAAGCCCAAAAACAAAGCAAATTTGTTTGAATTTTTGCAACAGGAATGGGCTGCTGTGACAGCAGAACAATGTCAGAAGCTGGTGGAGAGCATGTCAAGGCGCATGGCTGCAGTCATCAAAAACAGTGGTTATGCAATCAAGTACTAACACCTGTGTGTATCATGTGACTAACAGACAGAAAAGAAAATATGAAATGCCTAAAAGCACTGTTTTTGGCAGTACAATGCCGTAGCTATTGATGTAAGAACTTAAGTGGTTTTGGTTATTATCGAGAAAACCATGGAAAATGGCTAGATATCAGCTCTTAAATTAAACTTTTAGGAGCTATTTTTGTTGTTGTCATTATATTTGTCCAAACAAATGTACCTTTAGTTGTA
>JBBMOE010000379.1:0-14315 GCA_037975065.1 Chaetodon trifasciatus
TTCATTTTCCTGTAACATCTATTGTGAGTTTGCAAGTTCTTAATTATTAATCCTGAATATTTTACATAATTACTGATCATTCCCTCACAAACAGTCCTTTCAGCTCACACCAAAATCAGCGTGTCTCGTCCATATTTGGAGATAGTGGACAAAAATGTACGTGTATATTCTCTGAAGGTCATTCAGTGTCACCCCTGTTTGGCCCTCCTCTGGGGTCCGATCAGGTTCACCCTCTTTTCTTCAGAGCTGCAGCATTTATGGCGGATGTGCCGCCTCATGTGGCTGCTGAACTTCTTGTCTCTGACGCCGTAGATGAGCGGACTGAGCAGACGTGGAAGCACGTTGATAAACAGGAAGGTGGTGAAGATGATCTTGGTTCTGTCACGGGGCCAAGCGGTGACTAAACTGAGGTTGATGAAGGGAGAGATGTAGGACAGCATGTAGATGAGGACCTGGACTCCGTGCAGCAGGATGGTGTTGCGGGCGTTTCTGGCTGAGGCCTGGTTCGAACTGGACACTGTCCGGGCGGTGCGGAGGACCTTCAGGTAGGTGATGATCAAAGTCAGGAAGACGAAGGAAAACAGAAGCACCTGAGGGGAAGTGACCACACAAGAGCAACTTCAGTCTAAGAATAAAGGTATAATAAAACTAAGCCATGAAATGAAAACATAATCTGCTCCATGGAAAACACAGTAAACAGAGACAGCTGATATCAGCAAGAAAATCATTGACACAACCATCAATACTTCACCTGGACGACCATGTTTTGGGTCTTGTGGTACTGTGTGTTGTACACGTAGCCGGTGTGACAGATGATGCTCCTGGAGAAGGCTGAGAGAGGCTGTGTGGCGAAGATGATGATGACATCTGTGAAGGAGGAGATGAAGGAGATGACCCAGATCAGAGCGATGAGAGCGTAGGCTCGCTGTGCAGTACAGATCTGGACGTGATGAAGAGGTCGACAAACAGCGATGTAACGCTCGACTGCCATGCCAGCCAGGTTCAGAGGGCTGTTCCTCAATGCAGACAGTGAGAACACAGACTTACTGTACAAATACTTTAAGGATCAGACACACAGTCTAAGTTCATGACCTTTAACCTTTAACTGCTCACCACAACATGAAGCTGCTGGCAGAGTGCACCTTTCTGCCAGGACGGTGCTCAGATCAGGTGGAGTTAAACAGTGCATTTACAGTTATACAGCACACCTCCACCTGCAGTCACACGGCTCAGCCACAGCCTCCACATAATCAAGGTTAGCAGTACTTTGTTCAGAGTTTTTGAGTTTTTAATGCACATTATTATAACAACTAACATATTACAGCTGAGGCTGAGAGGGTGGCTGTTCCAGAGCCTGAGGGGTCCCAAAAGCACAGGGGACATTTTACTGCACTGAGTATTTTTACTTTTAATACTTTAAGTACATTTTCCTGATTATACTTACATACTTTTACTTGAGTAACTTTTGCTTATGATGGCGTATTTTCAGCGTGTATTAATACTTTCACGTAGCTCTTCCTCCACCACTGAAACGCCACTCGCTGGTGATTAAATCTAACGCACCTCCTGCAGTAAAGGCGGGCTTTTTAAACGTTCGGCGCCCCGCCCACCGCTGCGGGCCAAACGGCTGAAGCTGAGCAGGAAACACCTGATGCTAACGCCAATGCTACTCAGGTATTATTTCATTGACGAGTCAGCCCGTCAAAACTGTCGTCATGTCGCCTCAGTCAGGATGTTTTTTTTGGGAAATAATCGTGTTCGTCGCCGGCCGTTAATCGTTGTACCGTGAGAATTGTGTTCGCCAACCGTTCGTCATGCTAACGACTCTGTTAGCAGCGTTAGGTACGTCGGCCATGTTTATCGCCATCTGTCAGTAATTTCTGTATTTAATTGACTTGAACTTGACTTTTCTTGTCCTGTTGTAGAAGATTTAAAGCCCTGAAGTCCCGGAGATTTACCCGAGGACCTGCTTCACCTGACCAGGCTACGGTAAGTGCTACCTGCGTGTGCTAACGTTAGCTAACATGCTGTAGCTGTGCTCAGTCTGTGTTTCTGAGGCTACAACAGTGACTCAAGTGAGCTGTTGTTCCAGCAGACTGCTGTCAGACCTGCATAACAGCAGTTCAAAGGTCTCTTTAACTCAGCCCGGGTCACAGAGGAAAAACTAGGTCACAAAAACAGACTTCACCTGCTTGTGGTTTGGGAGTTTCAGGTGAACCGATGGAAGCTAATGCTACATGCTAGGTGTGTGTGCTCAGAGTGGACCTGGAGTCCAGAGAGCAGTGACTCTTTCTCATCAGTGTTTCCTCATTAAGATGACAGAAAGGTGAAACTGAAAACCGGTGACGCTGAAAAGAAACCTGGCAGCATAAAATAACGCTCATTGAAAATGAAAACATATTAAAGTTAAATATTTTGTTGATGCCAACATTTCCAGTCACTGTTGAGGTTCTGTGCTGAGGCTGATGGTCAGGATGAGGACTCTGAGTCTGCTGGCTGTTCGACTCTTTACGGTCTGCTGGTTTCTGCTCATACGCTCCTGCCCTGTCTTTACCTCAGCTGCTCTATTTGTTTGCATTGATGTCACATTATTGGAGGGACTGAGTGCATTTCTCTGTTGGTTGTTTGGTCGTTGTATTAATGATGTTTTCATGCCGCTGATTGAAGTTGTGGTGAGACACTAAATTAGATCAGAGTTAGAGTTTAGAGAATTATTGAACCTGAAAGAAATGGATTGATATGACAGCTTCATCTTTTATTCTCTCTCTCTCTCTCTCTCACACACACACACACACACACACACACATATCTACCTGTTGGTGGTAACTAAGATGAGCAGCATGATGCAGCAGGAAGCCACGCTGACAGAAAGGGTGTAGGTGATGATCTGCAGTGTCACAGAAAGTGTCAGCATAATCATGTCGTTGATCACCAAATGGATGTACAGCACATACCTGCAGGAGAGAGGAGTCCAGTGATCAGGAGGAGAGAGGAGGAGACGAGAGAGGAGGAGAGAAATAAGAGGGATGAGAGCACGTTTATACAACTCTCATTCCAAAAACAAGATTTACAAGAATCAACAAAGTAAAACATTAGATATTTTTGTGCCCTTTTCAGATGAGTTTATGTCAGAAAGGATGAAGAAATGATCACTTTTTAATTTAATTTAACGCAGCTTCTGAACTTTTTCAGTGTCGAGACAAAGAGTGAAGAGATGAAATCGTGTTGAACTTGTCCTCAGCTCAGTTAGATTAAAATCACTAAATCAGTCTCAATCTCAGCTTGTTTCAGAATAGACTGCATCAAGTTCTCAGACCAGAAATCCCATCAGTTTGACATCCTCTCACATCTGTCTGAAAGAAAACACACATGTACCATGTCTCACCTGGGGTCCTGCTGGAAGACCTGGTTCTTGAAGTAGGTGTAGACGAACGCTCCGTTGATGCAGTTGATGATGAAGCCGAGAGCAAAGGTGATGAAGTTCTTTGAGAGGGCATCGGTCAAGCCGTCCAGACGTCCGGTTGAGTTCATGTCCCACCTCGTCCTGCTCGATGCTGCCAAACCAAAGCTCGGTTCAGTCAGTCAGTCAGTCAGAGACACGGTCCTCCAGGTGTCTCTCACTGTTTGGTCAAACCCAGTCTCAGCTCACACTGAGTCAAGGACAGCTGAACCAAGAAGTTTAGTTAAGATAAAAAGAAAAATTAGATTTCTTCACTTGTTTTACAAACACCAGATTTCTCATTTATCGATCAAAACATTTCCAATTAAGAGGAAACATAAGAACTAAGAGAATTTTCAGAACACATCAAAGACATCATGACAGGGTGAATGAAGTCAGGTCTTATTTATAAAAGAGTCCTCAATTTAATTCAAGCTAAAGTTGTGATTTATTAAAAAAAAAAACCTCAACCCTGTCTGTGATCGGTGAGGTTCATCACAGTTTTTCTCAGTGGCTTTGGTCCATTTCTCAGATCAGAATTGAAATTACTACTTGTTCAATCTTCACGTCTTTGTGTCACCTGTGCATCAAAAAGCAGTTTCTCGTTTCTCTGAACAAGTTCTAAAAGCTTTGTTTCATCCATCAAATGATTCTGCACAGTTCTCTGCTGTTTCCTGCGTCATCGACTGCTGAAGTCATGTTGATCAAAATGTTTTCTAATGGTCTCTGCTGAAGAGTCTCACCCCACAACATTTAGGCATTAGTTCATGGCATGAGTCTTCACATGCAAAACGGTTGAACAGGTTGTCAGAATATGTCCAACATATTTCTATTTCCATTAGACTTTTTTTCTAAATCTGTCCTGAGTTGGTGAATTGCTCCCAGGTGAGTCTTGACTTTCTCTAATGAAGGGAAATGTGAGGAGCGTCAGGAGGTAAAGAAGACGCTCTGTAACTCCTGCAGCGCTGCATGTACACTTTTCTCTCAGCAGATCGTCCATGTTCACATTTCTACCTTTGCTTTCTTGTTTTTTCTTTGTGCTATGCAGTGCTGTCTCTTCCTTTCTGTGTCACAGTGACATGGTCTGTCAACAAATCACAGCACAAACAGTAAACGCACAAATGTGAATCTTCAGAGGACACTGTTATACTGACAACATGACTACGCGGTTTGACTGTCTTATCCACACACATTGACACGAGGACATGTCCTTCTGATGGACTGACATGTTCATTGACACAGATATTTAATTTTGAGAGATGAACTGAGGATTTTGAGCAGGTAACTGCCTTTTTTGTATGAATTGTTTTGAGAAATGCACTCACTGTTTTACAAATGTCGAGGATGATTCCAGAAATGTTCCAAAGCCACTGAGAAAAACTGTAATTTATTCCCCTGATTGTCTCTGATTTGTCAAAAACCAAAATAAAATGTCTTCAAGTGTGAAAGTTCCACATATAATTCAGAGTTTTTTATGTTATGTTTTGCAGTAACTGACACCATTAAGGTGAAATAAAGAAAAAAAGGACTATTTTTGAAGAAGCAGCTCTCAGTTAGATTTCCATTAACTGACTAATCTTTAAATGTATGTTTGCAAACTATATTAGTGTCTGTCAGGACGAGCAGCTTCACCCTGAAAAACATCCTTTAAAAGACAGCAAACAGTAAATCTTCACAGTGAATATTTCAGTTTAAAATGTGAGATTTTCACGAGGATAATTAAATATTCCTCTGGTTCTTTAATGCAGTCTTACCTGCAAACCTACCTGAATGCCTCGCTGGTCCGGCCTGTGCTGAGATGCTGCTCTGATCCTCCGTCCTCAGATGATTCTGTTAGTGGTCAGAGGAACAGGAAGACATGCACTTTTATAGATTTCCATGTGAATAACACAGTGAGGGAGACTGTCCTGGAGGGGTGGGCAGATCATCATTTCAGTGTTTGAAACTTAAATGTATTAATGTTGGAACATTTTGATTTAGTGTTTGTGAAATAAACTTCTAAACCATCACGATAAAACACGAGCAGCTGCGCTCGTCGTCGTCGTGAATCCTGAACATGAAAGGTAACGTGTTGATTGTCAGAGGCGTGCCGTAACACATCGTTCATGTTTAACTTTAATATGATTAAAAATCAGGTCCTAATAACGGCAGTATTCAGACTTCTTGACGTGATGACGTCATACTGTCACACACAGCAACAACATGAGGCTGAAAGTCAAAGTGATGTTGACGCAGACTTCCAGAAAAGCAGAGAAGAAGAAAAAAAAGTGAAGTTAAGCCAAACAAATCAAATGAGCTTTGAAATGATCCAGAAGTTTCTCTAACTGTGTCGTCCTGTTCAGTGTCCCTGCTTCAGCTGGACTGAGATGTCTTTAATCCAGGCCGGCCTGCTGAATCTGTCTCAGTGTGTCTCCACACAGACACATTCAGAACGATGGACAGAGACGGACAGGACGCTCACGGACACTGACAGAGTCTGTGCTTTGGACACCTTCTGCGTCCAGTGTGAAGCTTTTTCATCCTTCCTCTGCTTCTCAGGTCGAGCTGTGAATATTGTACAGCTGGAACGATCGGCCGATTGGTTCACAGAAAAAGTCATTTTTCAATCAAACTGTGTCTCCAGTGTGAGGATTTGCTGCTTTTATCTGTTTTATGCCATTCTAAATATGACGTTTTGGGGTTTTGGACTGTTGGTCAAACAGAACAGGACGTCTGAGGACACTGTGAGCTCTGTGCTGTGATGGCATTTTTCATTTTGTCTCTGACAAGTGATCAGTTCATTGAGAAAATAATGGACAGATTCTTCTACAAAAAAAAAGCTTCATGAGTGATTGTGACTTTGCTTCTGATGAGGTGATGAAGGTCAGTCAGAGACGTGTCGTGGGTCTGTTTGAGGTGTGGATTATTTCTGCTTGGTACAAACTTCCACCAGTTGTCTGAGTGCTTCTTTTCTCTGACTCTGCTGCTAAAGTGAGCGCCGTTAGTTTCAAGGTTGGTGGAACTGAATCTCTAAAAGAACGACTGGTCCTGTTGTTAAAACAGAACAACCACTGTCTGGTATTCTGGCCAATACTCCTTCTTCATATGTAGTAGCTGCTGCTGGACGATCTCCACACACGCTCTCATGTTCAGGAGGGGGTTGTGTCTCAAACAAAGCTGCTGCCTTTGAATACTTTAAATCCTTTGTTAAACTGGCTTCTCTGTTGATTTGTGGTCTAAAGCTTCAGACTGGACCTAAACCACGTGTGGAGTGTGTGATGGCCCTGATGTGAAGGCTTAGCTGCAAGATTACAACACCACAGTTCCCATCATGCTTTGCTTAAGGTGCTTTATGAACATATTTGACAGTATTTGACACACATCCATTCATCCATCTGTGTCTTGCTTTTCTGATCTTGCTGAGATTTTTTCATCAGAAGTTCATCAGAGTTGACTTTGTGTGAACAGTGATAGAAGTTTTATTCTGAAAGAGCTGTGAGCACCTTGGATTCATCAGTCAGAAGGCAAAGACTGAAGCACACTGACAGTCACTCCGCTGGACGCTTGGATCCCCGCTGTGGTTATTTCACCTACAGGTTCACTCTGAGTAACGCCGGTCTGATCCTGACGATACTTTGGCTTCGACAGGCGAGGTACCGGGTCCAGTACTTCCTGAAAAGCTCGTCCCGGAAACCGTAGATCACAGGGCTCATGAAACGAGGGATGATGTAGACGACCAGGAAGAAGATGTAACGAATCTCCAGACTGAAGCGGGGGAAGAGGGAGATGAGAGCGGCCTGAAGGGAAGGAACCACAAAGGCAAGCATGCACAGCAGCAGCTGAAACACAAGGACAGAAAGATCCAGAAAATCACTTCCCTCACTTGTCAGAATGAAGCTGAAATGTGAAACGTCCTCGACTCAAATGTGAGGATTTGCTATTTGAAGACGCCACCTTGGACTTTGTCCAGACTTTAGTGTAAAAATTCCTGAAATCAGTTGTTTGATTTTGTCAAAAAGCCCTTGTAGCAGCCCTTGGCATCGATAATCACAGCGTTGAGTTCGACTGGTACAACTTTATTCTTCTTCAGAGTACCGTGAAACTAAAATCACATAGCAAAAATATCAAAAATCAATTTCTTAACACAACAACTCCAATAGTATTTAACATATTTCCTTAAGACCACACACTGCGAACGTTACAAAAAAAAAATCAACGTCGAATAACAATACCACGCACACCCCAGCAGCCCATTAACACAAAGACAACACGCCAGTAATAATTATAACGCCACATACCTCTCTCTGCCTACCAAGGGTGCAAACTAGATACAGATAGCGTTGAAATGGTCAAATACCGGCCTTGGACCAACTGCACTTGGTGATAAACAAAAACACACTCGCATAAATGTTGGGCTTATTGTCAAATATCACAAAATTTTAATTTAACTTCTATTCGTTTTAATTTACAACTTACTTTGTGCTATTTGCTCCCCCGACCACCTGCTCAGAATCTGTCGACTACTGTGGCAAAACTGGAGTGTGACGTCAACATTTACCTTTCCGGGAACATGAATAATACAAAAACCCGACTCCGCTGGCCACTTACAGCCCTGGTGGAGTAATTTTCACTGCTTGACATCTTGTCTTTGCTTCCTGTCGTCTCCGTCGGCCTTTCTCATGGTGGACATTTTGACTTTCTGTCCACATACAGACCTAATAACATAAATAAAGGCTCATTCCCGTCAGGTGTGGTGTTTGTATCGTAGACGCTGCTGGTTCAGTGTCGCTGCTTCGCAGCTCACAGAGAGGACTCATCATTCATGTCATCAGTTTGCACAGACAGACGTGTTGAAAATACCCACCTGCACCCCGTGAAGCAGCACAGTGTTCCTCGCTCTCTTGACGGAGACCAGGCCCGCTGAGGCGGCTCGTGCCGTCAGCATGATCTTACAGTAGGTGTAGAGCAGCGTCAGAGCCACGAAGGACAGGTACACCCCATCAAACACGCAGTTCTTGTAGTAGATGGACCGGTGGCGAAAGAGAAGCGGGTGGTCGCAAAAAATGGTGGAGTGGAAGAAACTCAGAGGCTCGTTGATGACGGTGATGAGGAGGTCGGAGACGGGCGGGGTGGCGGTGAGGATGAGGATGGCGCAGATGAGGAGGAGGGTGCGAGGGACGGTGCACATCTGGCTGTAGTGCAACGGGAAGCAGATGGCGATGTAGCGCTCCACCGCCATGCCGGCCAGGATGAGAGGGGTGGAGCGGGTGGTGAGGACCGCCATCATGATCTGAGGGAAACACAGTGGTGGTGGTGTGGAAGTCAGATGATGAGGGAAGAGGAGGAGGACAGATGAAGATCCTGGCTGCCTCTCATGGAACGACACTAGCTTTGTTAGTGAGAGCTGCTGATTCATTACAAACTCTCCTTTGTGAACACATGATTGGATGAAGGATGGTCCTGCATGGACTCAGAGACACCGTGAGACACAGCTCATCTGAAAATGATTGAATTCTGTTCTTATTTACGTTTTCCACAGCGTCCCGACTTCTTTGGAATCGGGGTCGTACAGTTCCACTTTTTATTGCTGGGGGTCAGATTTGTGACTGGATTCAAAGCAGCCCTGAACGAGTCTTTCCCCTCACACTCGGATCTTTACGCAGCTTGTGAAAGAGCAGCACCCGTTATTTTCTCTGTTCCTTCTGTCACATGCTGTGAAGTCACATGACCGTCCAGGATAGTTGGAAACAGGAAGTGTTCTTCCTCTCTTGTCTCGATGTCCTATAATTTAAACCTTTTAGTCTGAGGACTCTGGACCATGAAGTTTCATCACTTCACGATGTTCGTAAATTTCACAGAATCAGCTTTTCCCAAATCTAGAAATGTGGCTCCTGCTCATACCTGACGTGAAAGCGTAAAGCTGATGTAGTGACGACTAACCAGAAGGCAGCAGACGGAGGCGTGGATCTTCCTGAAGATGTAGCTGACCACGTAGAGAGCTGTGACGAGGCTGAGCTGCAGAGCGTCGTTGACCACCATGGAGATGAACATGATGTATCGCGGGTTCTCATAGAAGAGACTGTGGTGAGGGACAAACAGCTGAGAGGGACTGTGAGCGAGTGAGCGCTCTGTGATTAAAGTGGGGCTGCAGCCAATGACTGTTCTCATTATGAACTGATCATGTTACTTTTTGCATTAATCCATCTGTTGTTTGGTGTGTAAACCAAACGTTGTCAGCTTATTATCACATAAGATAAAGAGCTCATCATGCCACAAACCCTCAGAAGGTGGAGCTCGGGCGTCTGTGTGCCACAGATATGGAAACAAATAATCTGTAAATACTTTTCTAGCCGTTTGGCTGAGGTGCTGTTAACTGTGTGTCCATGGTTGGAATTATGTTGGACATCACATGACATCACACACTTTGACAGCGAGTCCTGCAGCAGTCATAATGTTCGCACGGTGAGAGCAGTAGAAACACGTTTCTGCAGGTGTTTGGCGGTGGCTGTGTCTACCTGTGCTGAAGGAAGGTGTGCACCATGCTGCCGTTGATGATGCTGAGGGCCAGCCACACCAGCATGGCCACAATGTTCTTGGTGAGAGCGTTAGAGAAGCTGTCTTTATGCACGGCCACAGCGCCCCCTGTCAGTGTGGAGCTGGTGTTACTTGTCAGCAGGTCCAGAGGGCTGGAGGAGGTGGAGTTGAGCATCTCCAACATTTTCTCACCACAATCTGAAGGAACACACACATGAAATCTTTTCTTCATGTGCTGCTTTAGGGATGCATTCTCCACCTGCTTTGGTTTTAATTTAATGTTAAAGACAAATAACAATGGAAGATGCTCCCCAAACGTTTCCACACGTCAGAGTTTTCTTACAGAAACATACGTGAACACTGCACATGTATGACACCTCGTATCCTGAGCAAGACACATGCAGATATGCAGCATGAGGAGCACATGAGTCCACAGAATGCACGAAACCCTGAAACTGACTTTAGTTAAACACACACAGTGGAGCTGTACAGACACCTTTTAGAGTAAGAATCAAGACGTCCTCACCTGCACACACCTGCAGCCTCACACTTTGTCAGGAGTTCATGACTCGCTGTGTTTTAAAATGAACGTTTGAAATCTGCAGAAGAAGAAAACACTTTTGGTGTGAAGTATAAAGATCTCGTGGCACCAAGAACCTTTTCAGATTTTAGGTTTTTCTCTGAGGAAGACTCGCACCGAACACAGAATCTGGATGCTGATTTCCCACATTTACAGCTTTTATTTGAACAAGTTCCACAGTCTGAGTAAAATAATGTGTTTAATTCATTATTCTAAAAAAATGACAAAATCTAATCATAAAGCACACGGTCAGAAATACTGCAATACAGTTCCTTTTACAGGTTATAATGAAAGTAATTCATTATTATAAAAATCTAACAAATCTAAACATTAACAGTATACTGTTAAAAATACTGTAATACAATTCCTTTTACACAACAGTTTTACAGTATAAATGTATTTTGATACTTGTCCAAACTTTCAGACTTACTTCATTCATAAATATTGACTCTGCAGTCTGTAACGAGAATGAAAAATGTGTTAGAGCAGAAAAAAACTCTTATTTTGTGGCATTATATTGAAATAATGAAACCTAAATAACATCAACAGTCAGAAAACTTTCCAAAAGTGTCCAACATGGAAACATTTCAAAAAACACATTTTCTAAACACAAAGAGGAAACACGCTGACTTTTAGTCGTAACATCAATCTCAGCGGTTTCCTAAAGCCACGAAACAGACGGAGAAATAACTGACACGATGTTCACAGACAGAAACCTGCTCACCTGTTCACTCACCGACTGTCAGCGACCTCCTCCAGCTGCCTGTCCTCTCATATAAAAGGGTGTGTGCGTGTGTGTGCGCGCGTGTGTGTGTGTGAGTGTGTGTTGATCAGGGTGAGGCTCATGCAGTCTAGCAGTGATGAGACTCGTTAGCTAACATGAACATTAGCTGAAGGATTTCTTTTGGATTTGAGTCTGACAGACGGCCGACGTGCCTCCATCGTCAGATTCACTCAAGATTTGATTTTGATCTCAAATGTCGTCGTGATATTGATGAAATCTGACAGCTCTGATTTGTGGAGAAATCGAGTTTCAGTCATGAACGTTTCAACATCTGAAGGTCGTTCAACTGTCCAACAGACGGGTGGACGAAACCCACCACCTGAAAACAGACCTGAAACTTAATGCAGCGTCTCAAATGCTACAACAAAATGACATTTTTGTTTAATGATGCATTTGCTTCACATTTCCTTCTGATTTGTAGCCTTCAGCAGTAAATGACATAGATCAGGACGTTCGTGATCAGCTGATGATGTTTTAGTTTACACTGAATCATTTCGATGGACAAGTGAGACACTGAGACTGTGAAGCTGTCAGAACATGGTTTGTGCCACCAGGTGGCGTTATTGTGTCTTTCAGATGGAGGTCAGTGTGTGCTGCCTGCAGAGCCAGACTGTGTGACGTCTGTCCTCTACACACTGAGCGTGGACTGAGATTGTCAGCAGTGACAATGAGGACAAAGTGTGACATGAACGATGAAGCAGTCGAGTCGACGTGTCGGCCGATATGAACTATGAACACGCAGCAATGCACCTTTTTTCACATCTGATCCGATATGTGAGTTTGGAAGTCAGCTGATACAGAGAACCAATCAGATAGTGTTTAATCAATCAGCTGTGTGCCTCAGTGTGAGGAAGAGGCTTCAGGCCTGACTGAAACGTGGATAGAAATGAAGTGAGTTGTTATTTATTATTGAAATAATAATGGTGCACCAGTAAGCTGGTGAAACATCTTCAACATTAACAGGAATTCAATTCAAGTGTAAACTATAAAACAACACAGCAGCATCAAAGGAGAACAAAATACAACAATCTAAAATCACAGTCACAGACTTCAGAAATTAAATCAGAATTCACACAAGATGTGAAAACAAGCAACCTGCTGCAAACAAAACATTCAAAACAAACAGGAGTCAAACATGTTTGTGAACATTTGATGCAAATGGGCTCGTAGATGTAAAACTAGAGCTGAAGTGAACAGTTTGGCCCGTCATCACTGACACCCGATGCAGCTGTTTGAGACAGTCCTGGACTGGTCTCCACTGTCAGCGTTGGATCAGCGCTTCCTCATATCACACATATGGATATTAATCGCGTCGGCCGACGAGGAGCAGAGAACTGAAAGACGTCCTGCTCGCTGTGTGTCTTGGTCACTTTCACCAAACTGCAGCTCAGATCTTCCAGTTGAGTTTCTGTCATCTACAGACTCAGGTGGATGAAATGAGGTGATTTCGTCTGTTGTCTCTGTTTCGGCTGTCAGCTCAGTTAGCAGGTTGTCATTTTCATACACTTTATTGTGACTCTATTGATGGAACAGTTCTATTCTCTTTACAACAATCTAATGTTAACATTAAAAATCAAAAGGTTTCTTCATCAGAGGGTGAAGAGCTTCATTCAAACCCTCGTTTTTGACCTTTATTTATCCAGAGGAAGCTTCTCTTTTCTAAACATCCTCATCACATTTATCGTGTCGGTCGAGGACTGAAGCTCTTCTCTAACCTTTAGCTCACCGCTGCCTCTTGCATACATATAATCTCTTACATGTCATTGTTGTCCAGTGGGGCCACCGTCGGCAGTTTGGCCCTGCACCTGCTGCTCAGAAGGTGCATCTTGAGGTACTTCCTGAACTTTTTGTCTCTGACGCCGTAGATTATGGGGCTCAGGAACCGAGGCAGGATGTAGACGATCAGGTAGTTTGCGAATCTGATTTCCAGAATTCGGCCGGGGAAGATCAGACGCAGAACGATCTCCACGCTCGGGGAGATGTAGGAGAGCATGCACATGGCCAGCTGGGCCCCGTGGAGCAGGATGGTGTTTCTGGCCCTCTGGGCGGACATCTTCTCTGTGGAGAGGGCCCTCGCTGCAAACAGGATCCTCAGATAGGTGAAGACCAGAGTCAGGAACACACAGGAGAAGTAGATGATATCGAAGACTTGTCTTTTGTACGCCAGGATCGGGTCTTTAAACACGTTCTGGCGCAAGCAGAACACCGAGTCGTGAAAGAAGCTCAGGGACTCCGTTGCCAGAGTCACAAATAGATCTGTAATATCTGGAGCCACACAAATAAACCAGATCAACCCGATGACAGCGTAAGTCCTTCTCACTGTGCAGATTTGGGGGTGACGTAAAGGCTTACAAATGGCAATGTAGCGCTCTATGGCCATGCTGGCTAAATTGACCGGGGTGTTTCTGGTGGTGAAGACCGCCACCAGGATGAAGAAGCAGCAGAAGGAGACGTTAATCTTGTAGAAGATGTAGCTGAGGACAAAAAGTGTGATCGTGACGGTCAGCTGGATGGCATCATTGATCACCATGTGGATGAAGAGGATGTAACGAGGGTCTTCGTAAAAAGTCTGGAAGAGAGAGGAGGAGTGAAAAATGTGGTGAGCAGTTCATGACAGCAGCAGTTCATGGTTTAAGGTGGTTTAAGAAAGAGGAAAAAATCTAGAAAATGCTGAAAAATGCTCATTTCTATTCCCAGTTTTCATTAAGGCGTCTGTTTCAGCACAGTGTGAATAAGATGAGTGGCTGCAGGTGTATCTGCTGGGACACCTGGCTGCACTTGTGTCTAAGGCCTGCAGCTAATTCAAGTTATATATTGATTTTACACAAGATTTTACTTGAATGTTAAACAGAGAAAAGTGGGAAATCCTCACATTTGAGAAGCTGGAACAAGCAAATGTGGAATTTATCAATGAATGAAATCATCTGCTGATTTACTGAGTGTGTGTGTGTGTGTGTGTGTGTGTGTGTGTGTGTGTGTGTGTGTGTGTGTGTGTGTGT
>JBBMOE010000380.1:0-14270 GCA_037975065.1 Chaetodon trifasciatus
GAAAGAAAGAAAGAAAGAAAGAAAGAAAGAAAGAAAGAAAGAAAGAAAGAAAGAAAGAAAAGCTTTGGTAGTGACAGAACTGGATGTGGAAAAGCCTTTTTGTGCTGTACTTTCTGTGTGTGTGTGGGCATGTGTGTGTGTGTGTGTGTGTGTGTGTGTGTGTGTATGTGTGTGTACACACATAAGTACCAGTGATAAGATCCACTTGCTCGCATTCAGAGGGGCGACCAGCTGTGAGGATGGGTACAAGCGAGTGCATTTGTGCATTTGTGTGTCTTTCCCCCGCGAGTGTGTAAACGCATGCAGGGGTTGTGTACGTGCAGGCCTGTGAGTATGTGTCTCACGTAGTCTGTGCATGAATCTCAATGCGTCACTGTGTTCATCAGACAAGAAATGACTGTATCCGGCCACTGAAATGGGACTCTGTCAGAGTGTGCGTACTGTGAGTGTGTTTCAGGGAGAGACAGAGACGGAGAGTTACGGGCCTGTCTGAAGCCATCTTTTGTATGAGCTATGTATGCTCTTTGTGGGGGGAAATTGAAAAACATTAGCATGATAAAGGCTGGCTAGGGCTGCCTCGCTGATCATGTGACACATTACTGAAAAAGCGCATAGATAGAAAATGACAGCCAGCTCATTCACTCACACAGAAACCAATGGGTGTGCCAATAATATCTGGGAGAGGCAGCATTCATGGCATTCAGTGCACAAGCGGCATCAGTTCATGCAACAACAAAAAAAAAAGACACTTGCTACTTGTCATTTTTTTTGGAAGGGGTGTTGTAAATACACTAACTACTGTACTGTGTTCTTTTCTTTGATCTCTCTGGTCTTTCTGTAATTTGTGTGTGTGTGCATGTCTGCATGTGTGGTTTCTGTGTGTGTGTGTGTGTGTGTGTGTGTGTGTGTGTGTGTGTGTGTGTGTGTGTGTGTGGGAGCATGCAGGCATCTGTGGGCCTCTCTAATTAGAGAGTGTGGCTGGGCCAAGCTCTTGTTTTTAAGATCCCATTTCAAAGCTGGAGACATAGAGGGCTTATTTTTGGGACGGGAACGTGTTGGTTTATCCACAGACCTTACTTGCTTGACGACTGACAAAACAGGTCAACGAGGATGCAGCAGGAGTGATTTGTTCACCAGAATTGTGCTGTTAAATGGTGGATTCAGACAAAGGCCATGCGCTCATGTGTCGCTGTGTGACTCTTTAAACGCTGACAATAACTGATTTGGTGTGACGGTTGTGTGAGGCTTTATTTAATGAAGTGATGATGGTGGGGGGGGATACACACAAATGTCCAAACTGAGACCAACATCACCCCCTTGTGGAAGGACAGTAAATTGCACCTCTAGCTTATTAATGCCATCATGCATTCAGAAATTAGGCCTGTTTCAAAATCAGGTCAACTGAGATGAGATTTGAGCAGTAATTTGATGTAGCCTTCATACTGTTGTGTTGGGGGTATGTGATTCTTTGTGGTGATGATTTAATGTAATTACCCATCCATGCTCTGTACGTGTATAAATGCGCATGCATTACCTTCTTTTATAACCAACATACCTACAGCGTAGTCACCCTCCTTTGTTTCAATTGGCATCAAAGCCAGCTTTTCATGTTGGTGCTCATCCTAATTTAGAAGCACAAAAGGATAATTACATCAGATGTGTGTACATTCATAAAGGAAAAACCTGCGAAGCCAATAGTTTCATCTTACCTCTTTATCTAACAAATAAGAGTGTGGGTGTTACCACAACAGCCCATAATTTACATGTGTCTTCTGAGAGTGACACACCCCGGTATGGTGCAATTATACACCAGCTGACGGAAGTGAACATCATCATTATGGCGCAGTTCCTGGACACATCTTTCATGGCCATACAATGCTGCTTTTAATTGTTTTATAACGGCTAGTAAGAACCTGTTGAAGTGTCGGTGAAGAAACCAATAATACCCTGCTGGCTCATTCTAACCCGCTCCAGGATAAAGTAACATCTGTGTGCTTTAAAAAGATGAAAATGTAGCATCTTCTGAAGAGACGACAGCTTTGAGAGCATGGACTGAGCTCTCCTTTTTTCAATGGAAATATCCACTCAGAGGCAGTGTGCAAAAGATGAAAGCCATCCAGTGGCCTCTGACTGTAAAGGGCGTTTCCTTTGGTCTGGTGGATGTTATTAAAGAGGAAGATGCTGTCCTCTAGTGACAAATTTCATCATAGCAGGTTACCTCTCAGAGTCCAAGGTCTTCAGCCCAGTGGGAATAAATCCAATTTTGGAAAATATTGCAGCCCGACATGAATCAGTCTGAGACTGTTTTGCAAGCAAAGGTCTTAGGGCATCTAATAACTTTGATAGTAAGACATAATGTTCTTTTCTAGCAAGATATCAGAGGAGTCATCACGTAAGTTTTATTAGTTTTATTACCTAATATGAAAGCACCCATCTGCATCTGATAGCAGAACAGGCTCAGGATGGTTTTGAAATTTAAAGACCAAAGGAAAAAATGTCCTGTAATGATTCCTTTGAGAAATTTGGGCAGTCAAGGAAGTTAGTTAGTTACAAGGCGTAGGAACAGAGGAAAGGAAGATAATTTCTTGATGTTGATGACAATATGAATATAGAGAAAAAATTGTATATTGATATGCTTGTGCTTAAACTTTAAGGACTATTTTTTTCTTTGTATTTTCTGTGTAGCTGCATTTCTTTTCTCTTTTTTCTTTTGTTGTACACATCTCTGCCATTTCTATCCATGCAATTACTATGTTAAAACTGGTGATGAAAACACACATTTTATCAGAAATTCATAATTTGATGTAGTTCTGAATAGCCATACCTATCTGCTTTAGCAACATGAATTCATAACCTTTTAAGATAACAAGAAAAATGAGGAAATGAAGATGATGCAGCTTTTTGACAATGATGAAATTCCTCTGGGTAAATATTCATAGAGAGTGAAAACAAGAAGCAGTTGGGCAGTTGTTTGTAAGGGAAAATATCAAAGCTTTTACTTCTTTGGCTTGTTTCATTACACCTGTCAATACGGAGTGCCACTTGGTACTATCTTTTAGTAACATCTACATTTCAGCACTCATTTAGCAAAATAATGAACTCTTATATTTGTAAAGTGGTAGGGTTTAAATTCCACTGAGATACAATAAATGCATTTCTCTGTATGTGTGTGTTGCTTTACCTTGAAGATAGTGGTCATGGCATTTTTCTGAATCACTGTAAACAGTTTCTTAGCAGATTGAAGGCTCGGCATCATTCCTCAAAAGATATTTCAGTCTATGTACCTAAGTGAAAAAACTGGACTGTGTGTACAGGTGTATACATTTCCCAGCTATCCCAGATTAACAGTAGACCTACTTTGTGTCTGCGTACTGTCACAGGTCTGCGGAGAACAAAATTATACTCTTTGAAAATCTTGAACTTTCTGTGATTGTCATATATCAATATAATGGACAGGTTGTGACTGCAACATAGAAGAGTAATCTTAGTATTTCTATTATTAGTACTGCTGCTTACATTTGATTATAGTGAAAATTCACTGTACAGGTTTATTTGCTTAAACACCAAACTGGAACACAGAGTGGAGGAGACAAGCAGAAGCAGATAGCATATAACAAGGGTAGAGAGAAATATTTGTCCTGTTGTCAGCAATGAACAGGAGAGGTTAATCACTGACAGCAGGAGTGACAGTGGGAAGCCTCACAGGTGCTACAAACGGCTCTGTAACCGACAGATCCCGAGTTTGATCACCCCAAAACCCAGTTTGTGTGTGTCAGCCCTGCAAGTGCATTGTTAAGGATTTGCTTATTCATTGTTTGTAATAATACTTAAAAATGCAAAGTTAGTGCTTTGATTCTAACAGCAGTCACATGTCTTGTTAAAAGAATCCTTGAGAAAGGCACTGAACCTCTATCTGCTCACTCACTGTAAGGCGTAAGTCAGTCAGTGAAGTGCCTCATGGGAAAATAACATAGGACAATGCTCAGCTGCAACAAAATAGATATACCTCACTGTAGCTGTAATATCTCCTCCAGAAACCATCCTCCCACTAACCAGCCAGCCAGCCAGCCATTGTCTATGATAGGTGGGGGTGGGGGGAGAGACAGATGAGAGCCATGGCGCGCCACGCCACTTCACCTTCCCTCTCCTTCAGCCTGACAGGACCTGAATTACAGTAAATGATAGCCCTCCTCGGCCACAAAGCGTTTTGACCTGCAGCCGTCTCTCTCCCTGCTCTCCCACCCCCCCTGCCCTAATGGGTCCCCAATGGGTGGCCGAGCTCCCTTAGGACCCAGTTGGCAGAGAGGGACAGTCTCTTTGGAGAAAAGAGGGATGGAGGTGAGAGGATTGAGGAGGTTAGTGGAGGAGAGCTGCCGCTGTCTGCAGTGAACAAATAGATATCAGTTGCACTGAGGAACCACAAATACAGTCAAGGCATTTTTTAGAACAACAGGCTGACTGAGGCAATTCTACCTTCCACAGAAAACAACAATGGATTCAAAAGTGCAATTACTGTGTACAGTTATTAAGGAATATAACACATATTTCTCATATACATTACATGTAATAGGACACTGAAAAGGTTTTCAGCATTTAAATTACAGTAATTGTAAGTAAAAATAGGAAGTCATAATACATGAAGATGGGGATGAGCAGCTGCTGACACTGATGTTTTATGAGCCCCTTGATATTTTTTTCAAATCAGCCTTCGTTCATGTTTTTTTATCACCTCATGACCTGTCTCTTTTATGACTGCAAATCTACATTTAATCACAGTGCAAGGAAAAACGGTAGGATTTGATGAAAGTGATGAAGAGGAGGACGATCCAGTGAGTGACTGACCTGCCAGCAACCTGCAACTTAAGGTCGGCTGTGTCACTTTTCTCATTTGTTGTCATTTGTGTATGTATGTGTGTGCCGTATTCCTGTGTTAGTGTGATTGAATGATGCGTTTTAATTAACAACCGAAGGTTCACGGTCCCAGGGGACAATTGCTAAGGAAGTCTGCCTGTATGCATGTTTCTCTCTGCATTTATCTGTTTACTCAGTGCACTTAGGTGTCCAGAAAATCAAGTATTTCCAATAAAATACATGTTGTGTGGTAGCTGTGCAATAATCCCCAAGGAATCACTTCAGCTCCTCAGTGTGTTGCTGTTTTTCCTTCACTTTAATTGTTACAGTGAGCTGTATGCCTCACAGTCCAGGAATGTTTCCATAGAGGACTTTAGCGAGAGACACTTTAGCTGGATTGTTGCTTAACAACTGGCCGGCCTGGGACAGCAGAGGGTTTAGGTTTCTACCTCACCAGTGACTCGTGAGACATTAAATGTGAGTACAAGCCTTCCGTGAAAATCAAGGCTAAACAAATTGAAGGTGATTATTTCCTATGAACAGACACAAAGCAATTTCTGCAAAATGTATCTAGGGAAGGCAAATAGGATGCAATGGGAGTTTGTATCAGCAGAAACCAAGCTAAAAGAAAAAACACAAACCATGTTGGCTCTGCTTCAGATTACACCTCAGATATCTGTTATTCAATATTTTGTCTCATTTTACTCTGTGGGTCATTTTAGGTTTCTGGTAAACACAAATGTTGCAGTTATACTGGCAGGGTAATTACATGACACACAGGTCAATGATCCAGATGCAGGGTGATTAGGTCTGCTTAGCAGGTCAAAACCAGCTGGATGTTATGACCTCATCAAGTTCTTGCTCATCATCTCCCAGTGTCTGTTTGGCATCTTGCATGAGTGGTTTGACTGAAAAATAAACCTGCATGTCATCAGTATAGCAATGATAAGAGATGCAACTGAACTGGCTAACTAGGACACCTTGAAGTAACATCTAAGAAAAGCATGGGGCCAAGGACTGAACCCTGCAGAACGCCACAGAATACAAGTGCAGCTGAGGGAATAAAATTGTCTATGACAACCTGAAACAACTGTTTGACAGAGAGGACATGAGCCAAGTGAGAGCAGCAGTACCAGGACCAAATGACAGCCACACTGTAACAAAATGCTGTAAAAATACAGGAAATTTTGTACAGTAATGTACTGTTCTTCGTAAATACAGTTGAATGCCATAAATTTCAATGCCTCTGAGGAACAAAATATGAACAAGCTACTGTAAAATCTTGTAATCATGTTTTGTTTCTCAAAATAGTTCATGAAAATGAAATCATTGTTTCATAATGATGAGAAGGTCGCTATCATGAGAAAACATCCAAGAATTTTTATTTGGTAAATGCAATACATGCAGACAATCTTTACTTACCACCCACAACACATCTCCACACAAGACCTCACTTTCACAAAGGAATAGCCCACATTGCAAACAGATGGTCATGCTATTTCCATGTAACAACTCTCAGTATTGTGGTCTGTTAAGTTCAGTCTAGTTCACTCCTGTTGTCTCTTTTATGCAGTGCCAGGCTTGTTCTTTCACTTGCTTTCCAATGCACATGATCATAACTGATGAAAGATGGATACTGAAGGCAAGGTGCATTACATATTATATGTAAGTTGTATACAAATTGTCGAGAACGTGTTTGACATGATTAATTGTTACTGAGTATAATAATAAAAATGCGAATAAGGCATCTCTTGTCATAGTTCAGGAAAAAGAGAAAGTGAATTCAGGGAAGATGGACGAGGACATGCGGACTGAGAACCTGTCAGCACGAGGAAGGGTGTTTTTAAGGATTGTGTTTTACGTATTCTACAAAAATGAAATTAGTTTAAATTTGTCAGTTACTGAATGTGTTGGATAATGCATTGACTTTAATAACAGACTAATTTTGTAAGGCATTCAGTTCTCAAAGTCATTTCTGTGCTTGCAATTTTCAGGGTTTTCATTCTACATTCTACAGTTCTATAATACATTTTAAAGTAATAAACCAACCAACTGGCTGACAGTATTATACTGTAAAGCTAAAAATTATACAGCACGGTACTGTAATTGTTTTACAGTAATAAACTGTTGTTACTGTAGAATAACAGTTTCATGCATTCAACTGTAGCTGCCAGTAGTTTACTGTAATTTAACAGGGAAATTTCTTAGACTGTCAGCCCACATGAGCATGTCATTTGTCACTCTTAGTACTGCTGATTCTGTACTATGTCGCTGGTGAAAGCCGGATTGGAATTTATTGAAAATATTGTGTCCTTCAATGACCTCAAGGAGCTGCTGTGAAATTATTTTTTCAAGAATTCTGGAGATGAATGGTAGTTTCAAAATAGGTCTGGTATTTGGCTGGGTTGAACCAAAGACAGGATTTGTTTTGTTTTTTTTAATAGGTTGGAGACTCGTCAGGAACACAGCCAGAGGTGAGAGAAATTGATAATGGAGAATAGGCGCACATGGGATATAGTGTCAATAAGACTGTACAAAGAGATGGGTCAAAGAGAACACGACAGTAGACGGATGAGGGAATAGTAGCATTGTTAAAATTAGATCAAACTTTTTTCAACAAAGGAAGACAAAAAAAATGTCCACAGCCTTTAGGGGAGGAGGCAGATACAGCAGGATGTGCAAGGTTTACAAGCCAGTCAATGGTATTAAACAGGAACTTTGATTGTGTTTGTTGTCACCAATTAGGCCTGCAAAGAAGGCAACTGTCACAGCTTTGAAGTTCTGGTTGAGTATGGACAGCGATTCTTTCAGATAGAGAAGATAGACCCTGAGTTTGGATCTCTTCCAGCTCCGCTCCTCTCCTCTAACTTCCCGTTTCAGATGACAAATGTTGTCATTGCTCCAGAGGCAAGAGTTAGCTGAAGAAAAAGTAGTGCAGGAAGATGTATCTAGTGAGGAAGCACACTGATCATTGAATCAGGTTACACAATCATTAACATTGTAGGGGTCAGGTGGGGGAGTAAAAGAATCAGAAAAATAGGATGAAAAAGTAGTCTGCGGTTGAGCAGAATAGAGCATGGTGGCAAAAACAATGCATTTGTGGTCAGAGACAAAGCCAGACCTAGAAAGAGACCAAGTTCGGTGAGACCAATATCAAGAATAAGGGGTTACATTTATAAAGAGCTTGATTATGATACTCAAAGTACTTCAGTGAAGGGAAGGAACTCACCTCATCCACCATGTGCAGCACCTACCTGGGTGATGCACAACAGCTCACCGCACATCAGCTTGAGGGGGAGAGAGAGGGACACACTGAGCAGATTACACCATGTGATGATTATCCACCAACACCTCCTCCAGCAGCAACTTGCTTTTTCCCCAGAAGTCTCCCACCCAGGAACTCACATATGCTAAGCTTCAGTCACTGAGCAGAACTAGGGTACTTGTCAGTATGACAGCTGGCAGATTTGGTAATATTTTAAAGGCTGGTAGCAAGAGAGTTTGAGAGGTTGTCAATATGCACATTAAAAATCGCCAGCCATAATAACTATCATATTTGAGAACCCCTGCAGTTAAGAATTCAGAGAGTTTGTCTAAATAAGCATCATTAGGTTTGGGTGGTCTA
Source organism: Chaetodon trifasciatus (assembly GCA_037975065.1). Taxonomy (NCBI): domain Eukaryota; kingdom Metazoa; phylum Chordata; class Actinopteri; order Chaetodontiformes; family Chaetodontidae; genus Chaetodon; species Chaetodon trifasciatus. The sequence goes on from JBBMOE010000380.1 coordinate 8,477, forward strand.
GATACCTGAGCAAAAGACTGGGATTTCACAATCAATTTTAAGAAAAACAAATTTAAAGCTACGCCATGTAATTTGATTACAAGTAAGATTACTTTACAACATTATTGTTCATATTATTTTATAAACAACTGCAATACCCCACCATGACCTGTGAGCTGAGGGAGATTGAGGGTGTGGCAACTGGAAGGACAGAGCTCTATTAGAGGACAGCAGTTCCCCCCAGTCCTACACCGCCCCAAATCTCTTAAACGGCCTTTTTGCACCAATCTCTAATCAAACCATTCTAAGCCACTTGCTTACTTGGTTTGCCGTCCCTGAATCACAATACTGTTGTAAGTCAACCTATAGACTGATGAGCAGCAACAGCCACCATGGCAAATAAGAAAAATGGAGCCACACCACCAGAAATTCAAACTTCAGTGACACAAAATCCAAAGAAGACCTGTGACATAACAGCAGTGTGTTCTGGGAGCTACTGTGGAGCCTTCCTCTGTGAATTTCATGAGAAGGGAGGATGGAAGTAAGAGAGGAATCGAGAGGAAGGGTGAACTCAGTGTGTGTGTAGTCACTTGGGATGACACATGCCCTTCGCTAATGGCCTGAACTGCACCACTGAGTCCCAAATGTGATCAAATACATGTAGAAGGGCCCAGCTGGATCCCCTCTGAGGATTATATTTGGGGAAGAGTCCCTTTTGTTGGTTGCGGGATCCAGGGAAATATGAAGGAGACTCCCCTTTGAAATCTGAAGATCACTGCAGTCAAGGTCATGCTGTAAGATGAGGAACATTTTTCAAAAAAATGGCAAAAATGGCCTTTTGCACCGAAGGATTAGCTTGTATGAAAGGTCATCTTGTCTGTTCAATCTGGAAATAAACACCCCCTCAGATATTTAAAACCTATCACCAGTCTGGTGTAAAAATAAACAGGGGTATGTCATTACTTTCAACTTCTAATAATTTTGATTGGTTTGAAGGTCATCCTGTGCCTCATTTTAATGTCATCAGTTACTAGAAAGTTTTATCTTAATCCATAAATCTGGTGCATTTACCATAGATTACCATAGTTTACCATACCATTATTGTTATTAGTATTACTATTATATAGATTTTTGGAGACATTTTGCAGTTAAATTAAAGTGATGAAGGGTTTTCATGACTTAGATTTAATTTGCTAAGAAGAATCTTTTCTCTTTTTTTTTTTCTTCAATGTAAGACTAATGTCCCAATTTTTTGGGGAAAAAAAAAAACTTTCATAAATAGAATTGAACCTGTGCAAAACAAAATAAAAGCAAGACCATTGTTTGAAAAACTTTATAGACAACTGTGCAATAAGGGAGGAACAATTTCCAGTTCTGACAGAAAATGAATACTTTTAGACTATATTTTGGAAATGTGTCTGCAATATCATTGATATTTTTACTGTATAATCCTAAATTAAAATAGCATTGAGTGCTACGCAAATGAAATCGCCGTAAAAATCATCACTGCAGGGCATTTCATCAACATGAAATGAAAGTTCTGCTTTTAAAAAATCTCAAGAAAGGAATTATGGATCCGTAAAATATAGTAAATTCACAGCTCTAAAGAAACACTTAAATCCTGTTGCAGTCTTACCTATTACCTCAGTCACAATAGCATAAGAAGCGCCTTTGTGAGGAACACATCTCTCTTGGCTTGAGCATGCACGTGTGTGTGTGTGCAATGGGAACTGCCTTGGACAGAAAGTCCAGTGTAGATTGGGTGGCGTATGTGGTCTGTCTGTCTGTCATTAGATGGCAGTATTGTGTTGGTAAAGGACAGGAAAGTTCTCAGTCTCCCAAAGATCCGCTTCAGTATGTTGACAGATGTCATATATTTTCACACTGTGCTTAATATATGCATGTTTCATAAATTACAAAAAAATCAGCTAAACTAAAGCAGTGCAAATTCTTTCCAGTGATGATCTGGGCTCTTACCTCTCTCTAATGTCATAATCAGAGTAAATCTAATAACCTGTCTATTAATTGCCTTAAAATTAGAAAAAAAGCCTTTAAATGTATCTGGAGGAAAAAAAACAAAAAACAAAATAGTGGGGTTTGATGCTTTTTAGATAAAGAAGGTTCTTCTATTCAAAACTTCAATGCATCGGTGATCAAGGACAGAGCGAACTGATTGAATGGTCCTTTCTCTCGGATTTTACATTAAAGATGTGTGATGATAGCAAGCTTCTCTCTCAAGTCAAGATACATCAGTTGTCTGTAATTACCACACTGTCGGTCTATTTTGATCTTAAACAGCTCGCCATGCTCGGGCGTATTTAAAGCAGTCTGAACTGCAGGAACGCCATTGTTGCTATACATAGGTCAGTTTAACACTCAGCTCGTAATGACTCTGTTAACACATGCTTCACTGTGCTGAGATGTTTATCAGGCAGTATGTAAATAATGACAGGTTATGTGTTTATTTTTGGTTGTATAATGGCTTTCTGCTCTAATGGTTTTGTCACTTACACTTTTTACTGGAGCATAAAAATATGGTCTTTTTTCCCCAGACATTTTAAACTGCACTTTTTCCCTCATCATGTCACTTTTTCTTTGCTTTTGAACACTTTTACATCACGTGTTTCTGTCCTGTGCTCACCAAGAAATACTTGTGAATCAAACTGTGCGGCCAGTACCGACACGCATATTTCCTATTGATTACATTTGTTCCTGTTGGCATCCATGTTAGCAATCACCTCTAATGCTAACCACCCCATCATACTCTATTTGCTCCAGTGGTCCAGTGAAACAGATAATGTCAAAGTGTTCATGAACCGGCTGATTGAATCACAATTACAATATGTAAACAAAGACATCTACCAGAGCAGCACTTTAATCAAATGAAAATGTTGCTGATTATAGATTAAAGTAAGCAACTTTTTTCGCAGGCCAGTATTGGAAGAATAAGCACATTTGTCCATAGCCCCAGGTAGACTTCTCTCTGAACACTGTGGTAATAGCTGACCCGTGCAGTGCCGCTGCTCTCTAGATGTGTAGAACAGGTGTTTTACTGGACTCTTCCCTATTTTTACTGGTGACAGGGGAGACACAGGGCCTGTAAACCAGTAAGTGAAGTTCCCTAAGCCCACAGAGCCTGAGAGTGGACCTGAGGCCATATATCTGCCCCGGTTCACACAGCCCCCCTACTGTGTGTGTGTGAGAGAGAGAGAGAGAGAGAGAGACAGAGACTGAGACAGAGACAGAGCGTGCATTCACCTGCGTTCATATTTTCTGCTTCAGTCTTTTTCTCACACTTGTGTGTGAGTGTGGGCTGTGCATATGTATTTTGTGTGTGCATTGAAAAACATATTAAATGAGGTGAAGGTTAACCAGTTCACTGTGTTATTACAAATCTACTACTGTGATATCAGCTAGTCCAATTCATGTGATTTTCAATGTTTTCTCAAAAAATAGTAGTTTTCTAATGTAGATCCCATCAGTCCTTAAGATGCTTAATAAAATAATCCTTAATGCAAATGAAATGTCTTTCAAAACATGGATCAACAGTGTGGACGAAATGCACTAATGAAAGAACAGGTGCTGCTTACAGGCCCCAGTTAAAACAATATCCTGCACAGCAAAACATCATTCATAACATCTGAGATCCAGTAGGTGGATTATATGATTCTGACCGGACAATTACACCCAATTAAATCTTTATTTTCCTGTCAGGCTACAAATAGTTCCTGTCAATTTTTCATGATTCGCTAAGCTTGGGTGCACCGATGGATTAATTTCTCACTTAAATCAATCGTATCAGACAAAAAGTATCCTCAAGGCCAGAATGCATGTTGAATGAATGTTGCATGAATGTCTGTCAGTGTTGACTGAATGTGTCTCTTTGACTATTTTAAAAGGTACAATGTACAACAGCATACAGCAATGCTGGTATTAAATAGTGATTTCACACATCAGAAGTCATTCATAACTCTTCTTTGTTAATGTATGCAGCTGAGTACAAGTATTACTCATGACTGCTGCAAAGTATGAGAAACACATGCGTCCTTCTGTAGACACTATTAAACACTATTTAAATGCTGAAGATTGGATTCTCAGGACAGTTTTTGTCTGAAAAAGTGCATAATTTTCATGATATTTAATGCTCCCATTCAATAGATACTTCATGTTAGACTAAACCAATTCCAGTTTCAGCGAAGTTAAAGCCAGTTTCTTACCACATTATTCTGCATTAAGAGTAATACCAAGACAAGGTTCAGGGTGGGATTCATGTCAAACTGTTGAGGCAGAAAAGGAAAAAAGGGAAGAAAATAGAAAAAAAAAAAAAAAACAGGAAAGGTTAATATTTGACATGGGTCGTGGGAAAGAATTTCTGCAAACATTTGGGATGTTTTACAGCTGGATTTTATTCTCATTTCCAGCTAAATTAAAGGTTATCACTCATTGGTTTTGGTGTGATTTTATAAAATGTGAAATTGAAGCTCAAATTTTGAAGGATGTGTTTTTATTGAAGCAATAATTAAATTGATCTGAAAATATGTGTGTGGTTTCAAATACAATAGTGAACGGTTCAGGCAAGAGCTGTATAAAATACAGCCCATGCAAATTATTATGTTAATCCTGTGTGTGTGCACACGTGTGCGTGTGTGAACGCAGACATCTGTGCATCTGTCTATCTATATTTGTGTGGGTTTTGTGTTTATACATATGTTTGCATAATAACATCTGTTTGTACGTGGGTGCGGTGTGCAAATGTGTTGGACATGTGTAATGTGCGTGTGGCTGTATTCTTAGCAATGAATGAAGGACAGCTTGAAATAAAAAAAAACATTTCCAATGCTAAACACTAAATGTGTCAAATCTAACTGCTTACCGTGGTTTGGATACACCCATTCAAGTCAGTGTTTGCTCTGGAACGAGAGGTTTGTTGTGGGGGCAATGCTCCAAGTTGGGGGGGAAGTAATGTGGAAAAGTAATATATGTAGTCACGTTTATCACAGTTCTGAGCTTTGCAGGTAGAGTAGCAAACATGCTTCAAACCTCTGAATGTGCTGAATTGATTTTTTTTCTGATTGTAAATGAACCACAATATGCATCATGAATGACAATTTGGAAATAAGTGTTTTTTATCAAGCTAATACACTGTGTTTAAACAGCCAGCCTGCAGGCACATTACTCTGACTCTGCTTTCAGAGTGGCCTGACATTATCATTTGATCCATCTAAATGATACTGCGCACACTGACAACCATGTGCTCTCAAATAGACTCTGCCCTCTAACCACTTTCTTATCGCACTCTAATTCCATTTAACTGCAATAAACCACCCCCAACAGAAAATTGATAGCATTGGTCAATTAAAAGCTCAAAACAACCAGTGACGGAGGAAGAAAGCGCTGCGACATTCCTGTAGCGCTGCAAAAGGTGACGGTGGGGAGGTAAAAACATTTGAAGTTAACGTGAGGACTCAGGGTTTGCAGCTCATCCTCTGACCAACATTCCAGCATGACTGCAGTCTTTCCTTAAGCAAGTATCTTTAGTTGCCTCAATTTTACCATAATTTAACCAAAGCGGGGGCAGATTAAAACAACCCTTTTTTGTCATTTAGGTATTTACATATTGCTAAAAAAGGTTTGAAGACACTTTTTCTTTTCTTTTTAAACTTGGGTTGGATTTAAACTGTGAAGTGTTTGCAATAAACAGACAAAGGCAGACAGATTGTGTAATGTGTCTATTATTAGAAAACTTTCCAATGTGGACTGGGGAACGCTGTGTGTGTGTGTGTGTGTGTGTGTGTGTGTGTGTGTGTGTGTGTGT
>JBBMOE010000381.1:0-14267 GCA_037975065.1 Chaetodon trifasciatus
GAAAGAAAGAAAGAAAGAAAGAAAGAAAGAAAGAAAGAAAGAAAGAAAGAAAGAAAGAAAAGCTTTGGTAGTGACAGAACTGGATGTGGAAAAGCCTTTTTGTGCTGTACTTTCTGTGTGTGTGTGGGCATGTGTGTGTGTGTGTGTGTGTGTGTGTGTGTGTGTATGTGTGTGTACACACATAAGTACCAGTGATAAGATCCACTTGCTCGCATTCAGAGGGGCGACCAGCTGTGAGGATGGGTACAAGCGAGTGCATTTGTGCATTTGTGTGTCTTTCCCCCGCGAGTGTGTAAACGCATGCAGGGGTTGTGTACGTGCAGGCCTGTGAGTATGTGTCTCACGTAGTCTGTGCATGAATCTCAATGCGTCACTGTGTTCATCAGACAAGAAATGACTGTATCCGGCCACTGAAATGGGACTCTGTCAGAGTGTGCGTACTGTGAGTGTGTTTCAGGGAGAGACAGAGACGGAGAGTTACGGGCCTGTCTGAAGCCATCTTTTGTATGAGCTATGTATGCTCTTTGTGGGGGGAAATTGAAAAACATTAGCATGATAAAGGCTGGCTAGGGCTGCCTCGCTGATCATGTGACACATTACTGAAAAAGCGCATAGATAGAAAATGACAGCCAGCTCATTCACTCACACAGAAACCAATGGGTGTGCCAATAATATCTGGGAGAGGCAGCATTCATGGCATTCAGTGCACAAGCGGCATCAGTTCATGCAACAACAAAAAAAAAGACACTTGCTACTTGTCATTTTTTTTGGAAGGGGTGTTGTAAATACACTAACTACTGTACTGTGTTCTTTTCTTTGATCTCTCTGGTCTTTCTGTAATTTGTGTGTGTGTGCATGTCTGCATGTGTGGTTTCTGTGTGTGTGTGTGTGTGTGTGTGTGTGTGTGTGTGTGTGTGTGTGTGTGTGTGTGGGAGCATGCAGGCATCTGTGGGCCTCTCTAATTAGAGAGTGTGGCTGGGCCAAGCTCTTGTTTTTAAGATCCCATTTCAAAGCTGGAGACATAGAGGGCTTATTTTTGGGACGGGAACGTGTTGGTTTATCCACAGACCTTACTTGCTTGACGACTGACAAAACAGGTCAACGAGGATGCAGCAGGAGTGATTTGTTCACCAGAATTGTGCTGTTAAATGGTGGATTCAGACAAAGGCCATGCGCTCATGTGTCGCTGTGTGACTCTTTAAACGCTGACAATAACTGATTTGGTGTGACGGTTGTGTGAGGCTTTATTTAATGAAGTGATGATGGTGGGGGGGGATACACACAAATGTCCAAACTGAGACCAACATCACCCCCTTGTGGAAGGACAGTAAATTGCACCTCTAGCTTATTAATGCCATCATGCATTCAGAAATTAGGCCTGTTTCAAAATCAGGTCAACTGAGATGAGATTTGAGCAGTAATTTGATGTAGCCTTCATACTGTTGTGTTGGGGGTATGTGATTCTTTGTGGTGATGATTTAATGTAATTACCCATCCATGCTCTGTACGTGTATAAATGCGCATGCATTACCTTCTTTTATAACCAACATACCTACAGCGTAGTCACCCTCCTTTGTTTCAATTGGCATCAAAGCCAGCTTTTCATGTTGGTGCTCATCCTAATTTAGAAGCACAAAAGGATAATTACATCAGATGTGTGTACATTCATAAAGGAAAAACCTGCGAAGCCAATAGTTTCATCTTACCTCTTTATCTAACAAATAAGAGTGTGGGTGTTACCACAACAGCCCATAATTTACATGTGTCTTCTGAGAGTGACACACCCCGGTATGGTGCAATTATACACCAGCTGACGGAAGTGAACATCATCATTATGGCGCAGTTCCTGGACACATCTTTCATGGCCATACAATGCTGCTTTTAATTGTTTTATAACGGCTAGTAAGAACCTGTTGAAGTGTCGGTGAAGAAACCAATAATACCCTGCTGGCTCATTCTAACCCGCTCCAGGATAAAGTAACATCTGTGTGCTTTAAAAAGATGAAAATGTAGCATCTTCTGAAGAGACGACAGCTTTGAGAGCATGGACTGAGCTCTCCTTTTTTCAATGGAAATATCCACTCAGAGGCAGTGTGCAAAAGATGAAAGCCATCCAGTGGCCTCTGACTGTAAAGGGCGTTTCCTTTGGTCTGGTGGATGTTATTAAAGAGGAAGATGCTGTCCTCTAGTGACAAATTTCATCATAGCAGGTTACCTCTCAGAGTCCAAGGTCTTCAGCCCAGTGGGAATAAATCCAATTTTGGAAAATATTGCAGCCCGACATGAATCAGTCTGAGACTGTTTTGCAAGCAAAGGTCTTAGGGCATCTAATAACTTTGATAGTAAGACATAATGTTCTTTTCTAGCAAGATATCAGAGGAGTCATCACGTAAGTTTTATTAGTTTTATTACCTAATATGAAAGCACCCATCTGCATCTGATAGCAGAACAGGCTCAGGATGGTTTTGAAATTTAAAGACCAAAGGAAAAAATGTCCTGTAATGATTCCTTTGAGAAATTTGGGCAGTCAAGGAAGTTAGTTAGTTACAAGGCGTAGGAACAGAGGAAAGGAAGATAATTTCTTGATGTTGATGACAATATGAATATAGAGAAAAAATTGTATATTGATATGCTTGTGCTTAAACTTTAAGGACTATTTTTTTCTTTGTATTTTCTGTGTAGCTGCATTTCTTTTCTCTTTTTTCTTTTGTTGTACACATCTCTGCCATTTCTATCCATGCAATTACTATGTTAAAACTGGTGATGAAAACACACATTTTATCAGAAATTCATAATTTGATGTAGTTCTGAATAGCCATACCTATCTGCTTTAGCAACATGAATTCATAACCTTTTAAGATAACAAGAAAAATGAGGAAATGAAGATGATGCAGCTTTTTGACAATGATGAAATTCCTCTGGGTAAATATTCATAGAGAGTGAAAACAAGAAGCAGTTGGGCAGTTGTTTGTAAGGGAAAATATCAAAGCTTTTACTTCTTTGGCTTGTTTCATTACACCTGTCAATACGGAGTGCCACTTGGTACTATCTTTTAGTAACATCTACATTTCAGCACTCATTTAGCAAAATAATGAACTCTTATATTTGTAAAGTGGTAGGGTTTAAATTCCACTGAGATACAATAAATGCATTTCTCTGTATGTGTGTGTTGCTTTACCTTGAAGATAGTGGTCATGGCATTTTTCTGAATCACTGTAAACAGTTTCTTAGCAGATTGAAGGCTCGGCATCATTCCTCAAAAGATATTTCAGTCTATGTACCTAAGTGAAAAAACTGGACTGTGTGTACAGGTGTATACATTTCCCAGCTATCCCAGATTAACAGTAGACCTACTTTGTGTCTGCGTACTGTCACAGGTCTGCGGAGAACAAAATTATACTCTTTGAAAATCTTGAACTTTCTGTGATTGTCATATATCAATATAATGGACAGGTTGTGACTGCAACATAGAAGAGTAATCTTAGTATTTCTATTATTAGTACTGCTGCTTACATTTGATTATAGTGAAAATTCACTGTACAGGTTTATTTGCTTAAACACCAAACTGGAACACAGAGTGGAGGAGACAAGCAGAAGCAGATAGCATATAACAAGGGTAGAGAGAAATATTTGTCCTGTTGTCAGCAATGAACAGGAGAGGTTAATCACTGACAGCAGGAGTGACAGTGGGAAGCCTCACAGGTGCTACAAACGGCTCTGTAACCGACAGATCCCGAGTTTGATCACCCCAAAACCCAGTTTGTGTGTGTCAGCCCTGCAAGTGCATTGTTAAGGATTTGCTTATTCATTGTTTGTAATAATACTTAAAAATGCAAAGTTAGTGCTTTGATTCTAACAGCAGTCACATGTCTTGTTAAAAGAATCCTTGAGAAAGGCACTGAACCTCTATCTGCTCACTCACTGTAAGGCGTAAGTCAGTCAGTGAAGTGCCTCATGGGAAAATAACATAGGACAATGCTCAGCTGCAACAAAATAGATATACCTCACTGTAGCTGTAATATCTCCTCCAGAAACCATCCTCCCACTAACCAGCCAGCCAGCCAGCCATTGTCTATGATAGGTGGGGGTGGGGGGAGAGACAGATGAGAGCCATGGCGCGCCACGCCACTTCACCTTCCCTCTCCTTCAGCCTGACAGGACCTGAATTACAGTAAATGATAGCCCTCCTCGGCCACAAAGCGTTTTGACCTGCAGCCGTCTCTCTCCCTGCTCTCCCACCCCCCCTGCCCTAATGGGTCCCCAATGGGTGGCCGAGCTCCCTTAGGACCCAGTTGGCAGAGAGGGACAGTCTCTTTGGAGAAAAGAGGGATGGAGGTGAGAGGATTGAGGAGGTTAGTGGAGGAGAGCTGCCGCTGTCTGCAGTGAACAAATAGATATCAGTTGCACTGAGGAACCACAAATACAGTCAAGGCATTTTTTAGAACAACAGGCTGACTGAGGCAATTCTACCTTCCACAGAAAACAACAATGGATTCAAAAGTGCAATTACTGTGTACAGTTATTAAGGAATATAACACATATTTCTCATATACATTACATGTAATAGGACACTGAAAAGGTTTTCAGCATTTAAATTACAGTAATTGTAAGTAAAAATAGGAAGTCATAATACATGAAGATGGGGATGAGCAGCTGCTGACACTGATGTTTTATGAGCCCCTTGATATTTTTTTCAAATCAGCCTTCGTTCATGTTTTTTTATCACCTCATGACCTGTCTCTTTTATGACTGCAAATCTACATTTAATCACAGTGCAAGGAAAAACGGTAGGATTTGATGAAAGTGATGAAGAGGAGGACGATCCAGTGAGTGACTGACCTGCCAGCAACCTGCAACTTAAGGTCGGCTGTGTCACTTTTCTCATTTGTTGTCATTTGTGTATGTATGTGTGTGCCGTATTCCTGTGTTAGTGTGATTGAATGATGCGTTTTAATTAACAACCGAAGGTTCACGGTCCCAGGGGACAATTGCTAAGGAAGTCTGCCTGTATGCATGTTTCTCTCTGCATTTATCTGTTTACTCAGTGCACTTAGGTGTCCAGAAAATCAAGTATTTCCAATAAAATACATGTTGTGTGGTAGCTGTGCAATAATCCCCAAGGAATCACTTCAGCTCCTCAGTGTGTTGCTGTTTTTCCTTCACTTTAATTGTTACAGTGAGCTGTATGCCTCACAGTCCAGGAATGTTTCCATAGAGGACTTTAGCGAGAGACACTTTAGCTGGATTGTTGCTTAACAACTGGCCGGCCTGGGACAGCAGAGGGTTTAGGTTTCTACCTCACCAGTGACTCGTGAGACATTAAATGTGAGTACAAGCCTTCCGTGAAAATCAAGGCTAAACAAATTGAAGGTGATTATTTCCTATGAACAGACACAAAGCAATTTCTGCAAAATGTATCTAGGGAAGGCAAATAGGATGCAATGGGAGTTTGTATCAGCAGAAACCAAGCTAAAAGAAAAAACACAAACCATGTTGGCTCTGCTTCAGATTACACCTCAGATATCTGTTATTCAATATTTTGTCTCATTTTACTCTGTGGGTCATTTTAGGTTTCTGGTAAACACAAATGTTGCAGTTATACTGGCAGGGTAATTACATGACACACAGGTCAATGATCCAGATGCAGGGTGATTAGGTCTGCTTAGCAGGTCAAAACCAGCTGGATGTTATGACCTCATCAAGTTCTTGCTCATCATCTCCCAGTGTCTGTTTGGCATCTTGCATGAGTGGTTTGACTGAAAAATAAACCTGCATGTCATCAGTATAGCAATGATAAGAGATGCAACTGAACTGGCTAACTAGGACACCTTGAAGTAACATCTAAGAAAAGCATGGGGCCAAGGACTGAACCCTGCAGAACGCCACAGAATACAAGTGCAGCTGAGGGAATAAAATTGTCTATGACAACCTGAAACAACTGTTTGACAGAGAGGACATGAGCCAAGTGAGAGCAGCAGTACCAGGACCAAATGACAGCCACACTGTAACAAAATGCTGTAAAAATACAGGAAATTTTGTACAGTAATGTACTGTTCTTCGTAAATACAGTTGAATGCCATAAATTTCAATGCCTCTGAGGAACAAAATATGAACAAGCTACTGTAAAATCTTGTAATCATGTTTTGTTTCTCAAAATAGTTCATGAAAATGAAATCATTGTTTCATAATGATGAGAAGGTCGCTATCATGAGAAAACATCCAAGAATTTTTATTTGGTAAATGCAATACATGCAGACAATCTTTACTTACCACCCACAACACATCTCCACACAAGACCTCACTTTCACAAAGGAATAGCCCACATTGCAAACAGATGGTCATGCTATTTCCATGTAACAACTCTCAGTATTGTGGTCTGTTAAGTTCAGTCTAGTTCACTCCTGTTGTCTCTTTTATGCAGTGCCAGGCTTGTTCTTTCACTTGCTTTCCAATGCACATGATCATAACTGATGAAAGATGGATACTGAAGGCAAGGTGCATTACATATTATATGTAAGTTGTATACAAATTGTCGAGAACGTGTTTGACATGATTAATTGTTACTGAGTATAATAATAAAAATGCGAATAAGGCATCTCTTGTCATAGTTCAGGAAAAAGAGAAAGTGAATTCAGGGAAGATGGACGAGGACATGCGGACTGAGAACCTGTCAGCACGAGGAAGGGTGTTTTTAAGGATTGTGTTTTACGTATTCTACAAAAATGAAATTAGTTTAAATTTGTCAGTTACTGAATGTGTTGGATAATGCATTGACTTTAATAACAGACTAATTTTGTAAGGCATTCAGTTCTCAAAGTCATTTCTGTGCTTGCAATTTTCAGGGTTTTCATTCTACATTCTACAGTTCTATAATACATTTTAAAGTAATAAACCAACCAACTGGCTGACAGTATTATACTGTAAAGCTAAAAATTATACAGCACGGTACTGTAATTGTTTTACAGTAATAAACTGTTGTTACTGTAGAATAACAGTTTCATGCATTCAACTGTAGCTGCCAGTAGTTTACTGTAATTTAACAGGGAAATTTCTTAGACTGTCAGCCCACATGAGCATGTCATTTGTCACTCTTAGTACTGCTGTTTCTGTACTATGTCGCTGGTGAAAGCCGGATTGGAATTTATTGAAAATATTGTGTCCTTCAATGACCTCAAGGAGCTGCTGTGAAATTATTTTTTCAAGAATTCTGGAGATGAATGGTAGTTTCAAAATAGGTCTGGTATTTGGCTGGGTTGAACCAAAGACAGGATTTGTTTTGTTTTTTTTAATAGGTTGGAGACTCGTCAGGAACACAGCCAGAGGTGAGAGAAATTGATAATGGAGAATAGGCGCACATGGGATATAGTGTCAATAAGACTGTACAAAGAGATGGGTCAAAGAGAACACGACAGTAGACGGATGAGGGAATAGTAGCATTGTTAAAATTAGATCAAACTTTTTTCAACAAAGGAAGACAAAAAAAATGTCCACAGCCTTTAGGGGAGGAGGCAGATACAGCAGGATGTGCAAGGTTTACAAGCCAGTCAATGGTATTAAACAGGAACTTTGATTGTGTTTGTTGTCACCAATTAGGCCTGCAAAGAAGGCAACTGTCACAGCTTTGAAGTTCTGGTTGAGTATGGACAGCGATTCTTTCAGATAGAGAAGATAGACCCTGAGTTTGGATCTCTTCCAGCTCCGCTCCTCTCCTCTAACTTCCCGTTTCAGATGACAAATGTTGTCATTGCTCCAGAGGCAAGAGTTAGCTGAAGAAAAAGTAGTGCAGGAAGATGTATCTAGTGAGGAAGCACACTGATCATTGAATCAGGTTACACAATCATTAACATTGTAGGGGTCAGGTGGGGGAGTAAAAGAATCAGAAAAATAGGATGAAAAAGTAGTCTGCGGTTGAGCAGAATAGAGCATGGTGGCAAAAACAATGCATTTGTGGTCAGAGACAAAGCCAGACCTAGAAAGAGACCAAGTTCGGTGAGACCAATATCAAGAATAAGGGGTTACATTTATAAAGAGCTTGATTATGATACTCAAAGTACTTCAGTGAAGGGAAGGAACTCACCTCATCCACCATGTGCAGCACCTACCTGGGTGATGCACAACAGCTCACCGCACATCAGCTTGAGGGGGAGAGAGAGGGACACACTGAGCAGATTACACCATGTGATGATTATCCACCAACACCTCCTCCAGCAGCAACTTGCTTTTTCCCCAGAAGTCTCCCACCCAGGAACTCACATATGCTAAGCTTCAGTCACTGAGCAGAACTAGGGTACTTGTCAGTATGACAGCTGGCAGATTTGGTAATATTTTAAAGGCTGGTAGCAAGAGAGTTTGAGAGGTTGTCAATATGCACATTAAAAATCGCCAGCCATAATAACTATCATATTTGAGAACCCCTGCAGTTAAGAATTCAGAGAGTTTGTCTAAATAAGCATCATTAGGTTTGGGTGGTCTAGATACCTGAGCAAAAGACTGGGATTTCACAATCAATTTTAAGAAAAACAAATTTAAAGCTACGCCATGTAATTTGATTACAAGTAAGATTACTTTACAACATTATTGTTCATATTATTTTATAAACAACTGCAATACCCCACCATGACCTGTGAGCTGAGGGAGATTGAGGGTGTGGCAACTGGAAGGACAGAGCTCTATTAGAGGACAGCAGTTCCCCCCAGTCCTACACCGCCCCAAATCTCTTAAACGGCCTTTTTGCACCAATCTCTAATCAAACCATTCTAAGCCACTTGCTTACTTGGTTTGCCGTCCCTGAATCACAATACTGTTGTAAGTCAACCTATAGACTGATGAGCAGCAACAGCCACCATGGCAAATAAGAAAAATGGAGCCACACCACCAGAAATTCAAACTTCAGTGACACAAAATCCAAAGAAGACCTGTGACATAACAGCAGTGTGTTCTGGGAGCTACTGTGGAGCCTTCCTCTGTGAATTTCATGAGAAGGGAGGATGGAAGTAAGAGAGGAATCGAGAGGAAGGGTGAACTCAGTGTGTGTGTAGTCACTTGGGATGACACATGCCCTTCGCTAATGGCCTGAACTGCACCACTGAGTCCCAAATGTGATCAAATACATGTAGAAGGGCCCAGCTGGATCCCCTCTGAGGATTATATTTGGGGAAGAGTCCCTTTTGTTGGTTGCGGGATCCAGGGAAATATGAAGGAGACTCCCCTTTGAAATCTGAAGATCACTGCAGTCAAGGTCATGCTGTAAGATGAGGAACATTTTTCAAAAAAATGGCAAAAATGGCCTTTTGCACCGAAGGATTAGCTTGTATGAAAGGTCATCTTGTCTGTTCAATCTGGAAATAAACACCCCCTCAGATATTTAAAACCTATCACCAGTCTGGTGTAAAAATAAACAGGGGTATGTCATTACTTTCAACTTCTAATAATTTTGATTGGTTTGAAGGTCATCCTGTGCCTCATTTTAATGTCATCAGTTACTAGAAAGTTTTATCTTAATCCATAAATCTGGTGCATTTACCATAGATTACCATAGTTTACCATACCATTATTGTTATTAGTATTACTATTATATAGATTTTTGGAGACATTTTGCAGTTAAATTAAAGTGATGAAGGGTTTTCATGACTTAGATTTAATTTGCTAAGAAGAATCTTTTCTCTTTTTTTTTTTCTTCAATGTAAGACTAATGTCCCAATTTTTTGGGGAAAAAAAAAAACTTTCATAAATAGAATTGAACCTGTGCAAAACAAAATAAAAGCAAGACCATTGTTTGAAAAACTTTATAGACAACTGTGCAATAAGGGAGGAACAATTTCCAGTTCTGACAGAAAATGAATACTTTTAGACTATATTTTGGAAATGTGTCTGCAATATCATTGATATTTTTACTGTATAATCCTAAATTAAAATAGCATTGAGTGCTACGCAAATGAAATCGCCGTAAAAATCATCACTGCAGGGCATTTCATCAACATGAAATGAAAGTTCTGCTTTTAAAAAATCTCAAGAAAGGAATTATGGATCCGTAAAATATAGTAAATTCACAGCTCTAAAGAAACACTTAAATCCTGTTGCAGTCTTACCTATTACCTCAGTCACAATAGCATAAGAAGCGCCTTTGTGAGGAACACATCTCTCTTGGCTTGAGCATGCACGTGTGTGTGTGTGCAATGGGAACTGCCTTGGACAGAAAGTCCAGTGTAGATTGGGTGGCGTATGTGGTCTGTCTGTCTGTCATTAGATGGCAGTATTGTGTTGGTAAAGGACAGGAAAGTTCTCAGTCTCCCAAAGATCCGCTTCAGTATGTTGACAGATGTCATATATTTTCACACTGTGCTTAATATATGCATGTTTCATAAATTACAAAAAAATCAGCTAAACTAAAGCAGTGCAAATTCTTTCCAGTGATGATCTGGGCTCTTACCTCTCTCTAATGTCATAATCAGAGTAAATCTAATAACCTGTCTATTAATTGCCTTAAAATTAGAAAAAAAGCCTTTAAATGTATCTGGAGGAAAAAAAACAAAAAACAAAATAGTGGGGTTTGATGCTTTTTAGATAAAGAAGGTTCTTCTATTCAAAACTTCAATGCATCGGTGATCAAGGACAGAGCGAACTGATTGAATGGTCCTTTCTCTCGGATTTTACATTAAAGATGTGTGATGATAGCAAGCTTCTCTCTCAAGTCAAGATACATCAGTTGTCTGTAATTACCACACTGTCGGTCTATTTTGATCTTAAACAGCTCGCCATGCTCGGGCGTATTTAAAGCAGTCTGAACTGCAGGAACGCCATTGTTGCTATACATAGGTCAGTTTAACACTCAGCTCGTAATGACTCTGTTAACACATGCTTCACTGTGCTGAGATGTTTATCAGGCAGTATGTAAATAATGACAGGTTATGTGTTTATTTTTGGTTGTATAATGGCTTTCTGCTCTAATGGTTTTGTCACTTACACTTTTTACTGGAGCATAAAAATATGGTCTTTTTTCCCCAGACATTTTAAACTGCACTTTTTCCCTCATCATGTCACTTTTTCTTTGCTTTTGAACACTTTTACATCACGTGTTTCTGTCCTGTGCTCACCAAGAAATACTTGTGAATCAAACTGTGCGGCCAGTACCGACACGCATATTTCCTATTGATTACATTTGTTCCTGTTGGCATCCATGTTAGCAATCACCTCTAATGCTAACCACCCCATCATACTCTATTTGCTCCAGTGGTCCAGTGAAACAGATAATGTCAAAGTGTTCATGAACCGGCTGATTGAATCACAATTACAATATGTAAACAAAGACATCTACCAGAGCAGCACTTTAATCAAATGAAAATGTTGCTGATTATAGATTAAAGTAAGCAACTTTTTTCGCAGGCCAGTATTGGAAGAATAAGCACATTTGTCCATAGCCCCAGGTAGACTTCTCTCTGAACACTGTGGTAATAGCTGACCCGTGCAGTGCCGCTGCTCTCTAGATGTGTAGAACAGGTGTTTTACTGGACTCTTCCCTATTTTTACTGGTGACAGGGGAGACACAGGGCCTGTAAACCAGTAAGTGAAGTTCCCTAAGCCCACAGAGCCTGAGAGTGGACCTGAGGCCATATATCTGCCCCGGTTCACACAGCCCCCCTACTGTGTGTGTGTGAGAGAGAGAGAGAGAGAGAGAGACAGAGACTGAGACAGAGACAGAGCGTGCATTCACCTGCGTTCATATTTTCTGCTTCAGTCTTTTTCTCACACTTGTGTGTGAGTGTGGGCTGTGCATATGTATTTTGTGTGTGCATTGAAAAACATATTAAATGAGGTGAAGGTTAACCAGTTCACTGTGTTATTACAAATCTACTACTGTGATATCAGCTAGTCCAATTCATGTGATTTTCAATGTTTTCTCAAAAAATAGTAGTTTTCTAATGTAGATCCCATCAGTCCTTAAGATGCTTAATAAAATAATCCTTAATGCAAATGAAATGTCTTTCAAAACATGGATCAACAGTGTGGACGAAATGCACTAATGAAAGAACAGGTGCTGCTTACAGGCCCCAGTTAAAACAATATCCTGCACAGCAAAACATCATTCATAACATCTGAGATCCAGTAGGTGGATTATATGATTCTGACCGGACAATTACACCCAATTAAATCTTTATTTTCCTGTCAGGCTACAAATAGTTCCTGTCAATTTTTCATGATTCGCTAAGCTTGGGTGCACCGATGGATTAATTTCTCACTTAAATCAATCGTATCAGACAAAAAGTATCCTCAAGGCCAGAATGCATGTTGAATGAATGTTGCATGAATGTCTGTCAGTGTTGACTGAATGTGTCTCTTTGACTATTTTAAAAGGTACAATGTACAACAGCATACAGCAATGCTGGTATTAAATAGTGATTTCACACATCAGAAGTCATTCATAACTCTTCTTTGTTAATGTATGCAGCTGAGTACAAGTATTACTCATGACTGCTGCAAAGTATGAGAAACACATGCGTCCTTCTGTAGACACTATTAAACACTATTTAAATGCTGAAGATTGGATTCTCAGGACAGTTTTTGTCTGAAAAAGTGCATAATTTTCATGATATTTAATGCTCCCATTCAATAGATACTTCATGTTAGACTAAACCAATTCCAGTTTCAGCGAAGTTAAAGCCAGTTTCTTACCACATTATTCTGCATTAAGAGTAATACCAAGACAAGGTTCAGGGTGGGATTCATGTCAAACTGTTGAGGCAGAAAAGGAAAAAAGGGAAGAAAATAGAAAAAAAAAAAAAAAACAGGAAAGGTTAATATTTGACATGGGTCGTGGGAAAGAATTTCTGCAAACATTTGGGATGTTTTACAGCTGGATTTTATTCTCATTTCCAGCTAAATTAAAGGTTATCACTCATTGGTTTTGGTGTGATTTTATAAAATGTGAAATTGAAGCTCAAATTTTGAAGGATGTGTTTTTATTGAAGCAATAATTAAATTGATCTGAAAATATGTGTGTGGTTTCAAATACAATAGTGAACGGTTCAGGCAAGAGCTGTATAAAATACAGCCCATGCAAATTATTATGTTAATCCTGTGTGTGTGCACACGTGTGCGTGTGTGAACGCAGACATCTGTGCATCTGTCTATCTATATTTGTGTGGGTTTTGTGTTTATACATATGTTTGCATAATAACATCTGTTTGTACGTGGGTGCGGTGTGCAAATGTGTTGGACATGTGTAATGTGCGTGTGGCTGTATTCTTAGCAATGAATGAAGGACAGCTTGAAATAAAAAAAAACATTTCCAATGCTAAACACTAAATGTGTCAAATCTAACTGCTTACCGTGGTTTGGATACACCCATTCAAGTCAGTGTTTGCTCTGGAACGAGAGGTTTGTTGTGGGGGCAATGCTCCAAGTTGGGGGGGAAGTAATGTGGAAAAGTAATATATGTAGTCACGTTTATCACAGTTCTGAGCTTTGCAGGTAGAGTAGCAAACATGCTTCAAACCTCTGAATGTGCTGAATTGATTTTTTTTCTGATTGTAAATGAACCACAATATGCATCATGAATGACAATTTGGAAATAAGTGTTTTTTATCAAGCTAATACACTGTGTTTAAACAGCCAGCCTGCAGGCACATTACTCTGACTCTGCTTTCAGAGTGGCCTGACATTATCATTTGATCCATCTAAATGATACTGCGCACACTGACAACCATGTGCTCTCAAATAGACTCTGCCCTCTAACCACTTTCTTATCGCACTCTAATTCCATTTAACTGCAATAAACCACCCCCAACAGAAAATTGATAGCATTGGTCAATTAAAAGCTCAAAACAACCAGTGACGGAGGAAGAAAGCGCTGCGACATTCCTGTAGCGCTGCAAAAGGTGACGGTGGGGAGGTAAAAACATTTGAAGTTAACGTGAGGACTCAGGGTTTGCAGCTCATCCTCTGACCAACATTCCAGCATGACTGCAGTCTTTCCTTAAGCAAGTATCTTTAGTTGCCTCAATTTTACCATAATTTAACCAAAGCGGGGGCAGATTAAAACAACCCTTTTTTGTCATTTAGGTATTTACATATTGCTAAAAAAGGTTTGAAGACACTTTTTCTTTTCTTTTTAAACTTGGGTTGGATTTAAACTGTGAAGTGTTTGCAATAAACAGACAAAGGCAGACAGATTGTGTAATGTGTCTATTATTAGAAAACTTTCCAATGTGGACTGGGGAACGCTGTGTGTGTGTGTGTGTGTGTGTGTGTGTGTGTGTGTGTGTGTGTGT